>CAUYQG010260550.1:0-11576 GCA_963574415.1 Tarsius wallacei | reverse complement strand
TATCTCCCCACTCCCCTCCCCACAGTTTCCTGCTACTTTCAATCCCTTTCCTACAGTAATATGGTAGTTGTTCAAGGTCCACTTATGAGTGAGAACATGTGATACTCATCTCTTTGTTTCTGTGAGAGATCACTCAGTATTATAAGCTCTAATTCCATCCACGTTGCTGCAAAGTTCATGATTTTGTTCTTCTTTATGGCTGCGAAATATTTCATTGTGTATATGTACCACATTTTTTTATCCAGTCCTCTTTTGATGGGCAGCACAGTTGGTTCCATGATCTTGCCATTGCGAACAATGCTGTGATAAACATACGTGTGCAGGTGTCTTTTTTACAGAGTGACCTGAGATCTTCTGGGTATATTCCCAGCAGGGGGATTGCAGGATCATATGGAAGGTCAATTTTTAGGAGTTTTAGGAATCGCCGCACTGATTTCCACTGAGGCTCTACTAGTTTACATTACCACCAACAGTGTGGAAGTGTTCCCTTTTTGCCACATCTTCTCCAGCATCTGCTATTTTTTGAGTTATTGATGATGGCCATTCTGACTGGAGTTAGGTGGTATCTCAGTGTAGTTTTAATTTGCATCTCCTTGATGATTAGTGAGGCTGAACATTTTGTCATGTGTCTATTGGCTGCTCGTATGTCTTCTTTTGAGAAGTGTCTATTCATATCTTTTGCCCACTTTGTAACAGGGCTGTTTGTTTTTTTCTTTTCAGCATGTCTGAGTTTCTTGTAGATCCTTGATGTTAGGCCCTTGTCAGAGATGGAGTTGGCAAATATTTTTTCCCAGTCTGTGGCTCTCTTGATGGTTTCTTTGGCTTTGCAGAAGCTTGTCAGTTTAATGAGGTCCCACTTGTCTATCTTATCTCTTATGGCTTGGGCACTTCAGGTTTTGATCAGGAATCGGTTGCCAGTTCCAACTTCCATAAGAGTGTCTACTGCATTTTCTAAAGTTCTTACAGTTTGAGGTTTTACATTTAGGTTTGTGATCCATTTAGAGTTAATTTTTGTGTATGGGGATAGGTAGGGGTCTTGTTTCAATTTTCTGTATGTGGTCAGCCAGCTTTCCCAGCACCATTTACTGAATAGGTTCTCCTCTCCCCAGTAGTGGGTGGTGGAGGCTTTGTCGAAGATGAGTTGGTTGAGAAATCGAGGTTTTGCTTCTGGGATCTCAATTCTATTCCATTGGTCTATATGCCTGTTCTTGTACCAATACCAGACTGTTTTGATTACTGTAGCTTTAGAGTATAGTTTAAAGTCTGGGAGTGTGATATCTCCTGCTTTGTTTTTTTTTTTTTGCTGAGAATTATTTTGGCTATTCTTGGTTGTTTATGTTTCCATATGAATTCCTGTATTGTTTTTTCTAGGTCTGAGAAGAATGTTGCTGGTAATTTGATGGGCATTGCATTAAATCTGTAGATTGCCTTAGGTAAAATGGACATCTTAACTATGTTGGTTCTTCCAATTCATGAGCATGGAATATTTTTTCACTTGTTTGTGTCATTGATTTCTTTGAGCACTGTTTTGTAGTTTTCATTGTAAAGGTCTTTTACGTCTCTGGTTAGGAAGATACCAAGGTATTTCATTTTTTTTGTGGCTATTGTAAATGGAATTGTGTTTTTTATTTGGGTTTCTGTTTGTTTATTATTGGTGTATAGAAATGTGATGGTCTTTTGTACATTTATTTATACCCTGAGACTTTGCCAAAGTCCTTTATCAGTGCCAGGAGGTTTTTGGCAGATTCTCTTGGGGTTTCAAGAGAATTCATGATGACAATCATGTCATCTGCAAAGAGAGATAACTTGACTTCCCCTCTACCTATTTGGATACCCCTGATTGCCTTTTCTTCATAATAAGTATAGATTTGTTTACCCATCTTTTCTTGGTCACTAAACAATGAGAGGGAAGTCTGAAAGTACTAAAATCTGGAATCTGGAGAGATTTTCACTTAAGGAATTTAAAAAGTTTGAGTCTAGTGATCTTTATTATGATTTTTCCATAGAAAATCAGCAAGTCATCACAATATTTTGAGTTCTATTCTTTTCCCTGTGATAATACCCCATCACTGTAAGAAACATCATGATAAATGAAAGCATAGTCATCTTTTTCACTAGCAAAAAATGAAGAATATTTTTGACTATTGAATCATGATCTCTGGTATGAAAGAAGAAGAAGGAGGATAAAAAAGGACAAGAATAAGACAGAGACTGATAATGTTAACTTTTGTAACTTACCAACTTTTGCTCTGTTTGTTCATTCTCAGCCTGTTTTTCTTCAAGAAACTTAGCATTCGCTATGTCCTTTGCATGGAATGCTCTTCTGATTAGCTCCCTTCACCTTATCGGAGAGGACAATCAACAATTTTCACTCCTTATGCTAAATATATTAATTTTATTTGTATTTGTCTATTCACTAACTTCTCTGAAAATATCTAAAATTAGGTAGCATACATATGACAGTTACCATGTACTAGACATTGTGATAAGCATTTTCTTTAGAGTAACTCATTCAACCACATGAATAATGTACAATCATCTCTTATTACAAGTGAGTTAACTAAGTTACAAGGAGAGTAAGTAACTTGCTGAAAGTTACAGAGCTAGAAGTTGTACTGCAGCTGAGACTTGAAGTCAGGCAAGTGACTTTAAAACCTGTGCCCTAAACCAAAGTGTTTTTCTCCTTATGTAAGTGTTATGATTGTAGAAATCTGGTCTATTTTACTTGTTACTGTATTCTCAATAACTAGAAAAGTACCAGGCATATGATAAGTGATGGATATTTTCAGAATATGTGAGTGAATTAGAATGTTAGCATACATTCTAAAATGTAGACGCAATCCTTGTTTTGAAGGCTAATGTCACATCTGGACATGAAAAGTGAATCTGATGGAAATTATGACTAAGACTTTAACTTATTACAAAGGGCAAAAGAGCTTCACTAATTACTCTGTGAGAAGAAAGCAGACTTAATACCAGAATCTTGATACACTAAAACTATATTCATAATTTCATGTGCACATGTGTCTGATTGTTTAATTTTTATATATAGTGACACATTGTATTAGTTTGTTTTTAAGTAATTTTTAATCTCAAAAATAAACAATCAGTACTAAAAATATTGATCAGGTGTTTTAAAGAGAGGTATCTAAGCAAGGAGAAACCAGAAATATTTGAGATCATGGTTACAGTATTCACAAAATAAATTACATTTAACTAACTTACAAAATGATATCTCTTTCTGATCAACCTTAGACATCTTAGCCTAAAGATACTCATTGCATTATTTATTTTACAGTAAAAAAATATTTCATTTAAGTTGTCTTTAAGTACTTTTAAATAAAATTACATTAATTTGATTTTCTATAAGATATCCCAAATTATATAAATTATTTTCTGTGTTTAAAGGATTCACATTTTGGGGGGAAAAGCAAAATAAAATAGTGAGATCAAACACAATAACAATTTATTAAGTATCAGTTATTAGTTAAAACAGTGATATTTTAAAGAGACAAATGTCATGCAAAAGCAAATTTTAGCAAGTTTTATTTCTATTGAGTAAATTATTATTAAATGTAATATTATTTTAAATCTTTGCAGAGCTTCTGTCCCAAAACCTGAAAATTTTATTTGAAACTGAAAGTTACCAAACATTTTACAACCAGGAGTTACAGCATTCTCATAAATAGCAGCAGTCTCTAGGAAATAGGGTTAGACATTTTACCTTAACATAAAGCTTTCAGATCACTGCACAATTATCAGGTACTTCCTTCACAATGAATGGTTTTTGCAGGAAGTTCTCTTTTGTCATCAAATTTCTGAGAACCTTACATTGTGAAATTTATGAGAGACCTTAAAAATAAAGCATGACTTTTTCAATAGATAGAAGAAATTTTACTGTTTCAATGCAAAGTTTAAGAGAAAAGTATATTATTTAGGGATGCTGGTGTTGGAAACATATGACTGGAGTCACCAATATCAATATAAGTAGGTAAGTGAAATAATGCTGTAAAAACTAAGGTGGAGACATTATTTCTGAAACATATTTTAGCCACAGAGCTAATCTATTAAAGTTGTATGACTATGGCTGGCATTTGGGAATTGAGATGAAGATAATAAACTGTAGTTAGAGGAGGCCTTTTGTTTTAAGACTAACACTTTTGTAAACTGCTCATTTTGATAGATGCCATCTCTTCTTCCTTAGGAGAAAAAAAAGCTTTTTCAAAGTTCAGACTGTATGCCATGCTCCCAATGAAATATCTAATTTACTAGAACAAAGACAAAATATGTTAAACAAAACACAACACTTTTTTGGGGTAGTTTTTCTTGTTTTACTGGATGCTTCTAATGTCAAAAATTACAGAAGTTTCTGACGTCACTAACTTAGCAACTTTGTAAATGAGGTTTAAAAATACACTGAAATAATTCAGTAGCATTTTTGCTCTGTCTTCTATTTTGTTCACTCATAAGACATTTGACAGAAAGTAAAAGCTGTGATATCAAAATTATATGCAAAGGATTAGGAGACATGGGCTCTTATGTTGTGAACTAAGTTGCTATTGGATCGTTTATATATGATTCTGTTATTTTGGGACCATACAATTTTTTCTCATCTTTTAAATGGGTTGAATTTAAAAATAAATAAATAAAAATAAAAAACCCTTTCTCAATGTGCTGTTATTGTAGAAATTAAACTACATTCAAAATTAAAGAAAGTAAAAGTGCTGACATATTTTGTTGCACATTTTGCATTATTTCAACACAATTCCAATTATTTCTTGGAATCGATCTGTACTTCTTTAAATAATAACTCTGAAATATCTTTCCTTGTTATTCTATCAGAATAACACTTGCATCACAACTTTTCCTGTGCTGCTTTCCAGTAATTCTCTGATGAACACATTTCCCATTTAAATTTGTCTTCTGCATTATTTACTAGTTTATCCACCTGAAATAACAAAGGAATCAAACTTATGTTCTAAATATGTCCATGATTCCTTATTTCCCAAAATGAATTGTGAACCTTTTATTGCAACATTCAGATGAGTCAACATTTGATGTCAGTTTATACACTGATGTATCTCATTTTTGTCCCTCCCGGTAAATAAGCTAGTAGTGAGTGCACCCACCCTTGAGTAAGCAAGGAGGTGGCTTGCTTACAAGGCAGCATTAACCAGTCTAAACTCCAAAGTTTTCTGGGAAGCCTAATGGTTTCAGCATCTTTATGTGCTTGAAACATAGGAGGACCTCCTCCCCATCAATTGGAAAGCCTTTTTCACTCCCCACCATTCAATGGAAGTATCCATCAATCCTGCTGAGCTCTGTAATTTGCAGCTCAATTCTTTCATCCAACCTTTGATTACTAGGAATGCCCTTTGACTTCCCCCATTATCAAGAGAGATGAAGGAAGGAAAGATGAAATGTTATTTCCTCTGTGAATCACTTAAAAACCTCCCATTTGGAATTAATCCTCTCCCCTCTGTAATTCCTTACACTTTTTATTATAGAGCTTACTAATATCTTACATGATAAATTTATCTGGTGATTTTCATATCTCTTTCTCTCATAATATTAAGAGAAATCCAAAGAGGCTTATGTTTTATTTATTATTTAATTCACAGAGTACTTGTAATTTTTTTTCCTTTATGGCATAAACAATATACACAGGGTTATCTGGAAGGCAGAATAAACAAACATATACAGACTTGTGAAAAATTCTGGGGCCAACATAAATGTATACCTTTGTAGGAAACTATACTTTCTGCCTTGGTTCTTGAACTATTATTTATTTTCCATTTCTGTTTAGAAGTTTTACAGTAATGAGCATTTTTGTCACTTTTATTAATTTTGACTGATCTAGAGAGAATTATTTATCTACACATATTAGTCACTTTTAGCTTGTTTTCTTCCATTGAATGTTGAATTATTTCTGCTTCATTTGTCCTGAACTTCTGAATATTATCTATATACTTCTAGAGTTTCATTTTCATATCCCTCATATACAAATTATCCAGTGACACTGCGACTGCTTATCAAAGTTTATGTCCATGATCAGTGCTCAATCAGTAGAATCAATGATATTAATAATATAATTAATGATATAATTAATAGAATTAATGACAATCAATACATTTGAACTTTTTTAAAGAAAGAAAATAGATTGAAAGAGATAAAAAGTTATTCCTACAGATATGCAAACCTGCTTACAATAACCCTATTGATTTAATTTTCTCAGAAAAAGTCAGGAAACATTAATTTTAAATGATTCACCTTTCAAATTATTTAAAACAATAAAATGTGCATATTTCCAAAATATCGAACATTATTCAAGTGAAAATACATAATGTTTCTAAAATTGTTCAGTCTTCATTACCTCAATTTGGCAAACACATTTACTGGAAAGTAGAGCAACTTAGGACTCTTTGTGCTATTAATAAGTTTCATAATAGGAGACTCATACCAATCTAAATTATTAAAATATTTATCACTCTTACCATCTAACAGTTATTGTAGCAGCTAACTTGAAATAAATTAGCTTGTCTCTACTGTGTTGCTAGTAGCTAGAAATGCATAGCATCATGAATTTTATCATTATTAAGACTCCTACTGGTGACATTAGCAGAGAGAGTTAGAAAAGATGGGACTATAAAATACCTGTCACTCCAAAAGAAACGGCCCCTTGATCATGTAGACATGTAGACTAATACTAAGTCAGGATTCTGCCATCTTCCATAGCAAACGGTAATATACTTGCAGTTACTTGTCAGCTTGGCAATATATACTGAAATGCATTCTTAAAGATAATTACAAACAACATAGGGTATATCATTTATCCATTTGTCCATGACAAATCACTCCAAACTTATTAGCTTAAAATAGCAAAGAGCACTTAACTTGCTTGTGATGTTGTGCGCCAGAAATTTGAGCTGGACTCAGCTGAGAAGTTCTGCTGGTAACATCTGTTCGTTACTTTATTGGTTAGGGGGACCACTGGTCTTGAGAACCTTACCTAGGGCTGATTCTCTATACTGCTTAGACCCCATATTGCACTAGGCAGTGAAGGCTTCCTCAATGAGAAGTCTTAGAGAACAGCAAAGGGTAAATTTTGATGCATAAATGATGCTGTCCCATTGGCAAAAGCAAGTCACATGACTAGGTCCAGGTCAACGAGGAGAGGGGCCATATAATGGCATTAACACATAATCTATTGGCAATTATTGTAACAATGTACCACGTAAGTCATAACCGAATATTTAGCATATCCTAATTGTTTTAGATAGTATCTTCTTTTTTAAAAAAATAATTTACACTAACATCATTAGAGATTATGTGATGGAAGAGCAACCTTTATTTAAAGGAATTTATGTACACATTTATGAAATTGTATTCTGCAAATTTTATAGCAAAAAGATCTTTACATAGATAAGGCAAAGTTATTAAATCATATACTAAAAGTTAATCAAAATTTTTGGCATTAATTGCAGAAAGGAAAGACCAGAAAGCCATATATTTGCAAATAACTCTATCTAAAAAATTAATGCCTCACCTTTGGTTTGCTTTGGAAACATTTTTTAAATATCATTTATTTTAAAATAAATAACATTAACCATAAATTCAGAATGAATTTTCCTTTGGGTCTAAAGCAAGTTATGAAAATATTAGGTTAATTTCTCCACATCCTTGCCAACACTTGTCACTTTTTTTATAATAGCCATCCTAGGAGGTATACGATAACACATCATTGTGGTTTTGATTTGGATTTCCCAAATTATTCACGATTTTTTAATCATCTTTTCATGAGCACTGACTCCCATATTTTGTATCAAAGATCTCATAAAGGGCCTAAGCCTTGAGTCAGTTACACCTTCTGATGGGTTCCTTGGTGTATAGATTTAGAATTCTGGCTCAATGATAGGTTTCATTCCCAGGAATAATATCCAGTGTTAATCTGTGTACACCTAACAGAGAACTCCACTATCCACAAGCTTTTTAGGCATGACAATGTCCATCTTGATTAGATCTGTGCCATGACAAAAGAAAGTTGTATCCCTCAGATACAGATAACACCCTTTATTAATCTTATTATTCATTCATGGGTACAGAGGCATTGTCATTAGACAGCCAAGTCTCTAGTCAATCACACAAACTGTTTCCTTCATACAATATTGTTAATCAAGCCCACACACAGAAGGCTAGCATTTGCCAGCCCTTGACTTCATCCTCACTGTTGGGACACTTTTTGTCCAAGTAGTCAAAAGAGCATGGTGTGTCAAAGTACCAGCCCACCAATGTTTTGTAAGCAGTGGTTGTGATGCTTTTCCAGTCAGTTAAGTTAAAATGGCACCTCCAGCTTTCTTTTGTTCAGATATATTTCTTTTCTTTCTTTTTTTGTTGTTGTTGTTGTTTTGAGTTGGAGTCTCACTCTGTCGCCCAGACTGGAGTGCAGTGGCCGCTTCCGGCCACTGCAGCCTCGACCTGCTGGACTCCGGCGATCCTTCTGCCTCAGCCTTCCAAGTAGCTGGAACTACAGGTGTGCGCTATCACGCCCGGCTAATTTTTTGATTTATTGTAGAGATGAAGTCTCGCCAAGTTGCCCAGGGGGGTCTCGAACCTGCGGGCTCAGGCAATCCACTCACCTTGGCCTCCCAAAGCGTGTGATTACGGGCTGAACTACCGAGCCCGGCTTATTTCTTATATCTCTGTTTCACCAATTAGGGTTCAGGTTTTGTAGGCGTACATTATAGTGTAAGAAATGTTGATGCAGTTTCCCATTGCCAGAATGAAAGAGTCGCTCTGGTCCATGACAATATAAAGCCAGCATGAAAGATTCTGCACCTTGTCAGGTCAACCCCAGTGGCCACAGCTTGGAAGATCTTGGAGAAGGCATATGCTTGCAGGTCTTTGCTACCATGTCCTTGTAGAGAAAGCAGATTGACAGGTTAGTGTCCCGCTCCTGGCTCTCCCTGAGTCTCAGGTTTTCTCTTCCTATTGGCAAGGAATTGGGCTGAGTTGATGTAGTGACTCAGACTGCCTGCCCAGTCCCAACGGTGCTACCTCTACAGGCACCCATGTCCTTGTTGTTTTATCCAGATCTTTCAGCCTTGGTATTTTAGTCTAGGAAGGTAGGTCACATCCTTTACATACTTAGCATGTCTGATAATGCTGCACACACAATTGGAAAGATTAGATGTCCCCAATGCCACTAGGATACCCTAGCATTCTTATATTCCTTGGTCTTGTTCCGCACCTCTGTGGGATCTCATGGATGGGAGGCACCCAGGGGAAGCACTGCCTCCAAATCAGAGTTAAGTTTTCCTGCCTGGGGCATTATAGTGTATTGAACTGCAAACCACCCTAGGGCATGCGCTTTAAGGGGAAAAATGAAACAGAATGGTTGGAAACACTGAGATTGAGACTTTGCAGGCACAGTCTAATCAGACAGTTTGCCTGGTTTATTTCCACCCTCACCAAGTCCAGTGTTTCCCAACATGTACTGCAGTGCTGTGTTTTCCTTGCATTGGAATCAGTGTTAGTGTCCATAGTACTTTAGTCAGATGGGCATACCTCCTCATTATCAGACCATTATCATGTCTTTTCTCCCATTGCTGTGTGAGTTGGCTGTTACATCACTCAGTGATTCTGTTGGTCTCAGATGACGGAGTACATAGGATGTCCATCCTATTCCATGGAAGTGCATCTGTTGTTGTTACACAGGAAGGATGTTTTTGGTCAGAGTAATCCCATGAGATATCCAGAAACATGATATAAGTCCTCCAGGGCAGTGATGGTAGTTCCAGCATCCATGTGAGTAACATATACTTGTCCTTTCCAGGTAGCAAGCTGTTCCATAGTCCTTGTCCCCACACAGGGGATTCTTTACAGTCTAGTCATTCAATTACCATTCTTCTGAGGAGAAGGCTAAAGCTGTTGGCAATGATTCATAAGTCAGTGAAAATATAGCAAGACATGGTGGTAAAGGTGACTTGTGTGGCCATTACCACTGCATGCGATGGAATATCCTGTTGGGTGGAATATCCATATTTAGTCTCAGTCAATAGATGGTCAATTATTGGCCAGACAGTGACAGCTGTAACCCAGTGGGCCCTGATGCTTGTTGTGTTATAGAGCCATCAATACTCCTGCCATAGTCAGTAGGCATATCTATAAGTCCTAGGTTCCAGGTAACCACAGGGAGGGCCAAATCATCTTCTACAGGTTCCCAGGTCCCTTTTGGTAAGTAGATACTAGTGCATGGAGCCCACTGGACCTCTGGGTCCAGGCTAGGCCTGATCTTGAATGTGCCATTTCTACTTGGTAATCGAGCTCTGTTGAGTCTGTCCAGTTCTATTGGTGGGGGTTATAAGCACCCAAGTGAGAGTGGGAAGTTCAAGTCACAGTGTTACATGTGGTGCTCCAGCTGTCACATGGCCATTCCTCACCAGTACCCAATAGCATGTAAAATGTCATTCCAAAAAGACCTGTTTGATGACTGCCTCACTCAGGTAACTTATGTGTCCAAAGTCCAAGAGGCTGGTGTACCCCAGTGGCAGTTTCTCATTGTCAATAGACTTCAATCAGCAGGCATGGAGATTTCAGACACATATAACTTTATCCGAGTTACAAGTTCTAAAATGTTTAAAGACAGTGCCTGGGTCACAGCTTGTTGATCAGCTACCAAAGCCTGCTGCTACAAAGATCCCCATTTAAAGTTGGCAGGTTTGTTGGTCACCTTGTCTAAGTCACCAAAAGAACACCTAGGTGGAGTGTATGTTTCTCTAGTACTCATAGAGGTCTACCAGCTGTTGGACATCTTTCTATTAACGGGTTTTGTCAGGGTCAACAATTTTTGCTTGGCTGCATCTGGGATAGTATTTTGGCTTCCTGCCTTAACATCCAGGCTGCAGTAGATCATTTTTATTCTCCATGCCCCAAAGGCATTTTTGACCAGCCAAACTAAACTGTAACATTGTGATGGGGTGGGTGGTAACTATCTGTAGCAAGTCCTGAGTTAACACAATAATGTCCTGTTCTCCATTTGGTATACAGCACAGCTCTTGTTGAATAACCTAATGGGGTTTGAGTAGCTTATAGGTGGCAGGCAGGAGTGGATATGCCCCACTGTTACAGTTCAAATTCTCGGCTGTGTGGAGGCATAACCTCTCAGGTAGCTGTGATTCTCTGTGCTGCGAACAGCCAAAATGTCAATGTCTATAATGCACTCAGCAATAAGAACCATGATTACAGGAATCAATAATGGCCCAAATGATCCCACCCTTCAGCAGAGAAACACCACAGGCAGATAAAGTACCATTGATCACTATGTTTGTCTCCAAACCTGTTGATGTCATCAGTTTAATATTTCCCCTAAGAGGATCTGAGATATTTTTTGAGTATAGGTCTAGCTAATATTTTATCTATCTATCTATCTATCTATCTATCTATCTATCTATCTATCTATCTATCTATTTAGTAAAGATGAGGTCTTGCTATGTTGTCCAAGCTGGTCTCAAACTCCTGGGCTTAAGTAGTCCTCTCTCCTCAGCCTCCCAAAGTGCTGAGACTACAGGAGAGAGCCA
>CAUYQG010260544.1:0-10749 GCA_963574415.1 Tarsius wallacei | reverse complement strand
GGTGGCTCAGCTTGTAATCCCTCACTTGGGGAGGCTGAGGTGAGTAGATTGCCTGAGCCTGCAGGTTTGAGACCCGCCTGGGCAACTTGGCGAGACCTCATCTCTACAATAAATCAAAAAAAATTAGCCGGGCGTAGTAGCACGTGCCTGTAGTTCCAGCTACTTGGAAGGCTGAGGCGGAAGGATTGCCTGAGCCTAGCAGGTCGAGGCTACGGTGGCTGGGAGCGGCCACTGCACTCCAGTCTGGGCGACAGAGTGAGACTCCAACTCAAAAAAAAAAAAAAAAAGAAAGAAAGAAAATAATATTTCTGGAATCCATCTATGCTTTAGCATGTATCCTTTGTTCCTTTTGATTACCCTCTGTTATCTAGCTATGCCACACTTTGTTTCCAGTCACCAGTTAGTGGACATGTGAGTTGTTTTTGTTTTCTGGCTATTGTGAATAATAAATATTGCTAAGAATATTTGTATGGATGTATGTTTTTATTTTCCTTGGGTGGGTTTCTAGAAATGAAGTTACTAAGTCATATAGTATTGTAATTTAAAAAACTGGCAAACTGTCTTCTAAAGTGGCTGTACCACTTACATTCTCACCAGCAATGTATGAGGGTTCTAGCATGTCCACATCCTTATCATCATTTCTGTTTTCTGGCTTTTTTATTATAGCCATTCCATTGGGTATGAAGTAGTATTTTAATTTGCATTTCTCTAATGGCTAATGATGTTGAGGACCTTTTTAATGTACTCATTGGCTATTCTTATATCCTGAATGAAATATCTCTTCAAATCGTTCGCTCGTTTTTAATTGGAGTATTTGTCTTCTTTTATTGAGTTATAAGAACTCTTTATATATACTGATACAAATTCTTTATCAGATATATGATGTGCAAACCTTTTCTCCCAGTTTGTGTCTTGTCTTTTTATTTCCTTCATAGAGCATTTGAAGCTCAAAAATGTTTAATGTTGATGAATGCACACTTATCAACTGCTTCTTTTATGAATTGTGCTTTTAGTGTCATATCATACTTAATGGTGAAAGACCAAAAGCCTTGCCCTAAGATAAGAAGCAAGAAAAGGATACCTGTTCTCACCACTTTTGGTCAACATTGTACTAAAGGCAACTCAAAACTCAGAAGTGCAAAGAGTGCAGAAAGAAAAAGTCCCCAAGAGAAGCCCTCTCTGTCTAGTCCAAGAAATAAGAAAGGGTTAGAGAGTGAAGGGTGGAAAACCCCTATTTTTCTCTTTGTTTCCCTTTTCCTCTTCTTTACTACCCTGGCCCCCAGGCAGTATTGCTAAGGCTGCACGGTGATGGGAGCAGTGACCACGCAAGCAACTAAGACCCTGAGAGAGAGGAACCCTCTCTTTGACCAGAGGAACTCTGGTCCCCAGACCATGGGTAGGATCACAGTTGCTTTTCTTTATATGTTTTCCACAGCTTGGTCTAGAACACAAAACACAATCCTGAGAAGTGTGCTGCACAGCAAGGAAACCAAAGCCCTCACTTCTAGCTACAGTGGGAAACTCAACATAAAAGATGGCACTTCTTTCCCAATAGATGTATAAATTTAATGCAGTCCCATTTAAAACCCCAACAAAAAATTTAAAAGTGTATCTGGAAAGGCCAAAGACATAGAATACCTAAAATAATATTGAAAAAGAAGAATAAGACATGCAGTGACTCACACCTGTAATCCTAGCACTTTGGGAGGTGGAGGCGAAAGGATTGCTTGAGTCCAGGGGTTCGAGACCAGCCTGAACAACTTGGCAAGACCTTGTCTCTACAGTAAATCAAAAAATTAGCCAGGTGTGGTGGCGTACACCTGTAGTCCCAGCTACTTGGAAGGCTGAGGTGAAAGGATCGCCTGAGCCCAGCAAGTCAAGGCTGCGGTGGCCATGAGCATGCCACTGCACTCCAGCCTCAGCGAAAGTGAGACTCCAGTCACACACACAAAAAAGAATAAAGTGAGAGGAAATGTAGTACCAGATTTAAAGACTTGCTGTAAGCTACAGTCAAGACGGTGGTGTTGGCCAAGGAGTAGATACAGAGATTAGTGGCACAGAATAGAGTGCAGAAACAGAGCCACACAAATATGGCTGCTGGCTTTTTAACAAGGGCTGTCTTTTCAGCAAATGGGGTTGGCACAATTAGACATCCATATGCAAAAACATGAATTTGGATCTACATCTCTTGTGTTATATAAAAAGTTAACTCAAATTGGATCATATATCTAAATCTAAGGTCTAAAAGTTTATTAACCCATAGGAGAAATATCCCAGACCTGAAGTTAGGCAAAGAATGTTTAGACATGGCACCAAAAACATGATTCCATACAAAAAAAAAAAATTGATAAATTGGATTTCATCAAATTTAAAAACTTTCACTCTACTTAAGACACAGTTGTGAGAATGAAGTGATGAGCTACAGACTGGGAGAAAATAATAGCAAACCAAGTACATTAACAGGATTTATATCTAAGATATATAAAGAACTTCTAAACATACAGCCCAATTTTTAAAAACTTAAAACAATAAAATGTAGGCATAGGACTTGACACTTTACCCAAAATACTATGTGGCTGACAAATAAGCACATTTGAAAAGACATTAGCCATTGGGGAAATGCCGATTACAACCATAATGGGAAACCACTCTCTACCCATTTAAATTGCTAAAATAAAAAATATTGATAGTATGAAGTGCTGACAAAGAACAATTGGAACTCTCACACATTTCTGTGGGAATGCAAAATGCTTGTCTCTCTAGCAGAGAGTTTGGCTGTTATTCATAAAGTTATACTTACTATGAACCTAGCAAGCCCATTCCTGAATATTTGCCCTAGAGAAGTAAAAACACATTCACACAAAAACCTGTACCTGAATGTTTATAGCATCTCTATTCTAATGACCCCAAACTGGAAACAACAGGTGAATGGGTAAAACAAACTGAAATTTTTTTTTTTGTTTGATGCATTGGAATACTACTCAGCAATAAAAAGTAACTTGATACACACAACTTGAATGAATCTCAGAGATATTATACTGAGTGAAAGAAAGCAGTCTCAAAGATTACACACTGTATGTTTCCATTTCTGTGGCATTTGTGTAACAACAAAACTACAATAATGAAGTGTAGATGTTGGTTGCCAGGGGCTAGGTAGGGAGGAAGGCGTGAGTGTAAAAGGTTGGCACAAGGATGCTCTTTGGGGAGGTGACATTGTTGTTTCCTGATTGCAGTGGTGGCTGTATGAATGTATACATACTTATAGGACCTATTACCCTCTCCCCCCAAAAACGTCACTTAGTGAAAAATGACACAATACCAAATGCTGGTGAGTATATGGAGCAACTGGAACTCCAACACACTGTGGTAAGAGTGTAAATCATTAACCCTTCTTCAGAAAGCAGTTTCACAGTATTTACTACAGTTGAGTTTATACATATTCTATTGCCCAAAAATACAGAAATGCATACACATAGTCGTCAGAAGACTGTACATGGATGACGATCATAGCACTTTTCATACTACTGTCCATCAATAGTAGAAAGAAAAAATAAATTATGATACATATTTATATAATAGAATACTGTACAGCAGTAAGAGTAAACTGTTGCACGTGACAGCATGGATAGTGTACAAACATAGTATTGAATGAAAGAATTCAGACACAAAAATACTCTGCATTAGTAGTTCTCAAATTGTCCTGGGACTTCTGGGAGTCCCTGAGACCCTTTGAGGGTATCTGCAAGATCATAACAGTTTTCATAATGATGCTAAGCCAGTATTTGCTCTCTTTGCTTTTATTCTTCAACTGGTAATACAGTGAAGTTTGAGAGACTGTGTGGATTAGTACAGGCAAGAGACAGAAATCACGTAGTAATTTGAACAGGAATTTAATGTAAACAGTTGTTAACTACAAAGAAATGAGGACAATTATAAAGGATATGCAGGGATTGAGGGAGAGTACCAAGGAGGGAAAAAAGCTGTAAAAGCGAGCTACTTCTCTAGGGTTGGGATTCAGAGTTCATTGGGGAAAGTCTGATTTGCAGCTCACTGGACCATGGAAGCTTGACTGTCACCCCAGCCAGACCTGGTGCACAGTACCTTTCGGTGCACAGTACCTTTCGGAGTGAGGACCAGTAGGTTCCTATCTGCCTGATAAGCCAGAACAGGCAGACAGGAACCACCCCTCCAGGGTGCAGGCAACTAAACCTAGTAGCCGAGGTGCCTGGGAGGCATACTACAAGTCAGCCTGTGGGAGTACTGCTGAAACTCAATAGACTGAATGCCCTGGGTGTCACACACTCCACTGGCAGCCACACAGTAGAAGAAGAAAACAAATGGAAGCACACCAAAGCCAGGAAGGGAGGTTTCCTCCTCTGTGTCCCCCCAACACTCTCCACTGACAGCTTATGTAAGCATCATGCCCGCTGCAAAGGAGAAATGCTTGTAGGGGCCAGTTCCATTATCACAGAGCAGGTAATAAAGGTGTATTTGAAGCTAAGAGGCAGTACATTGACGATGGGCACTCTACTTGACAGCGACAAATCCTCTCAGAGCTAATTGTCTTATGTGTTTGTGGATTCTTGTGTTTTTATAATGCTTGTTTTAATTTATAACATGGAAAATAGCAGTAGCTATAACACATAAACAAAAGCTCTTTGGGGTCCTCAATTTCTTAACATGTAAAGGGGTTATAAGTCAAAAAATTGGAGAACTATTGGTTTATATTCCCTTTAAACAAAGTTCCAAAAAAAAATTTTTTAAACCACAAACAAAACTCATCTAATACCAGAAGTCCAGTGGAGTGGCTGCCTAGGGAATGGGCACAGAGGAAGCCTCTAGGGTGTTGGGAATGGTCTGTTTCTTCATCTGGGTACTGACTGCTTGATGCATTCTCTTTGTAGAAATTCATTCAGCTGCACGTTTTTGATTTGTCAACTTTATGTATGTTTATATTTCAGTAGAAATTTCCTACTCTTTACACTCTTCCTATCCATACCTTGTTGTTAAAACTGAATGCAACTTTCAAAAATTAGCCTAAATTTATACCTGCTAGTTTTTATAACTGAGGATGAAAGACTCCATCGGGACAAGGTAGAAGAAAGCTGCTTCCTAAACTCTGCCTGTGACCTTTCTGCTCATCCTCAGCTCTATGTCCTGTGGACAGCCCTCCAGACCCCAACACACAGACACAAACATACAAGGACAAAAGGGTTCTCAGTTGGAAAAGCTTAGCTAGAATGCTGAAACACTTTGGTTCTTCTCAAGTGCTTTATGGCTCTTCCATGTGGGAGAAGGAAGGGGAGAAGGCAGAGGGAGGGGGAAAGGGAAAGAGTTTGTACCTGTTTTGAGATACTTGATTTTTCTATGTTTTCTGATTTGCTCTGAGAGAATATTATCCTTTATGAATTTGTTATTATCTAAATGCTTAAATTTAGCTGTTTGGTGTAGAAAATCATTTCCGTTTTATCCTCTATTCTTCTATCCTAATATTTACTTCTCTTTGTGATTTTTATGTCCTGTTTCCGTCTAGTGTTCTTACAATCTTATTTCCTTTCCATACAGTTTTAGAATTTAATTCTAAGAAATAAATCTGGGTAATCACTTCTCTTCTACAGAACGTCTGTCTCCAGATTTTTCTGTTTTCTTTCTTTTCTGCCTCCTACCCATAGACATGGCTAACAATACTATTTGTGGACACTACATTTCACCTAATCCTCTTCTGTGTCTTACTTGATTTTATGATTTTTGTGAAGTTTTTGTAGGGGATAAGCTAGCAGTTACGTAGACACCCTGGCTATTTTCTGCTTCCTAATGCTACTATCATAATTAGGATTAATTTGGAAAAAGAAATTGTATAGGACATAATACGATTCAGCTAAATAATACAAGAAACGCTTTTCTTTTACCTATACGCAGGCTATTGCTGACTTCACAGTCTTATTTCAGGAGTCTGTGAGTCAGCATTCAGGGTGCATCCTCCAATAAAAACACTGAGTGTCTTGGCCAGCTCCTAGGCTGAGCCTGAAGCATAGTACTGATTATATACATAAATAATCTAGCCACAGTTTATAACAGAGTTTTGATGGGAAACTCTCTTCAGAAGTATTCTTAGGAATGCTAAGGACACTTGTTCCCCTTGTAGCCTGGGCAGCTGGTCTTTTGGGCCCCACCTCTTCAGCCCAGACTTGGAAGGGGGAAACTGCAGAGAGAGTGGCAGACTGTGTGGGCCTTTTCGTAGTTCTTAGCGTGGACACGGTGAGAGGGCAATGGACAGTGAGGGGGAAATGAGGCTGTGGGTCTTCTGGCTCTGGATCGATGATGAGATTCCTGGTAAGGGGAGGTGGAGACCTTGCTGAAGGGGGAGTCTTCGGGGGGATGAAGATGGGCAGGGCTGCAGTGGCATGTAATGAAGAACAGTGAAAGCTGCTTGTTTTCCTTTTCTCTTGGGAGAGAGAACGGGCAAGGGCCAGTGGGGGCCCTGCAGTGACCACTCCTTCTGTTTCTCCTTTCAGCCCCTTTACAACTTGCTGTCTTTCTTCCCTTCCCTCTTCCTTTTCTTCCAGCAGCCCTAGGGTAGAGTGTTCAGTAGGAAGGGTTGTTTTCACAGCTTCAGAAGAGGGGGTTTTTTAGTGTTCTTCTCACTTCCTCCCTCATCTTCCTTTTCTCCACTCCCATTGACAGGTGATTACAGCTGATACTGGAGAACGTAAGGTTTGAGGAGCTTGGGACAGAACAGGGAAAAAAAGGAAGGAGGAGGAAGCTGGAGCATCCATTACAGTGGGGTCTACCTAAGAGAGAGTTATACATGCCTTCCTACCCTTGGCATCTGGTTACCTACTGCTAGTACTGTTCTTCACTAGTCTGTTATCTGGTAATTCCATCTAGCTAACATGGTTGAAAGAGAAGACCATGTTCTCTAACAAAGTGCTAGAAACATGCAATTAATTTGATTTGTATGCATATGTTTTGGGTGTGTTTGGTCTTTCTGATGATTGCATGTTCGTGCATTAGTAGCCTTTCCTAAAGGAGATGTATATTGGTGTTTATGGAGGTGACAGCATCAGGAGTTTGGTCAGCAGAGCACGGGCTGAGGGATCTTCAGTCAGGCTGTGCTGCCTCCTTGCAGTCTCTTTCCTGTTTCTCATCTGTGAAATGTGACTCCAAGTATCTGCCTAACAGATGACTAGGAAGATTAAGAGCCTGGTACATAGTCATCAGTAAATATTTATCTTCCTTTGTAGAAGCTACTTTTTTCTTTAGATTACTAACCTGTGTAAACTCTGGTAGTTCTGATTTTTTTTGCCTAGATGAATTCTTAAAATACATTCAGTTTGGGGTTGATAATATAGCCTTAGTTCATTCTCCATTAAAGTGAATCAGCTAAAAACATTCATCAGGAAGAGGTGCCTAATTTTAAGTATACAAATGACATCTTTGAAATAATTTTAATCTAAATGAATAACTTTAAATAGGTACTATTTATTTAACATGTAACATTAACCAAAACTTAAATAAATAAAAAGGTACCAAAGGTCTCCCCTCTAGAGCAAACTGCTTTTATGTTCGATGGCCCCTTCTGATCCAGATTCCTTTATTATGCAATCTTAACAGTCACTTTTTATAAAGACATTTGCTTTGTCTCTAGGTGTAAAACAAAGGTGTATCCAGATAATCTTCCTACAACAAGTGTGGTGATTGTTTTCCACAATGAGGCTTGGAGCACACTTCTGCGAACTGTCCATAGTGTCATTAATCGCTCACCAAGACACATGATAGAAGAAATTGTTCTAGTAGATGATGCCAGTGAAAGAGGTAAATTTTAAGTTTTAATGCCAATAATTTGCTACACCTTTTGTCACTAATGGTTAAAGCTAGTTGCTGTAGTTTTTAACCTAATAGTTTTATTCAAACTTCTAATTGATTCCAAAAATATTTATGGCATTTGGACTCATTCACATATGCAAAAAAGTACACCCTTTTGAAACTTAAAATATTAGTTTAATTAGCATTTAAATTGTGTCGTATGTTAACTTGTTTTAAAAAGAAATAATGCTATATAATGTAAATGATTATGCAGAACCGTGAAAAAAAACTCAACATCTTTTTTTAGGACCTTCTCTTTGGGAAGCTGCAACCCTGAGTCAGTGGAGGGAGACAGTATCCTACTTAAATTCATGAATGAAGAAATATCATTCAGGTTTAGTAGGAAGTATATTGCCAGCAAAATGGAGCTTAGCTGGGTGAGCCTTTGTTCTCCAGATACTTCTTAGGTTTCCCTATTTTCTCCACTTCTGAGCTTCAAGAATGATCTATAGCAAGGTGCATAAAAGGATTAGGAATGATGAAAAGGTGGTGTGACATGACTTTCCTCTCATAATGAGTCTCTTCAGTAACTCTTGCCCAAATATCCTTCCAAGAATCTCAGAATTTTTCACAAGCTTAGAATCTCCCCAGCTATCTCATAAAACACTCTTTCAGGAGAGGATATACTAATTAAAGGTGGATTGGCCAACCCTATTTATTCTGAATCCTTCCTGGGGATTTCATACTGCAGAGTACTATACAGAAAAAGTTCTGCTTAGTCCAGAACTTGTTTAACTCATATACTCAGCATTTCCCAATTTTCTTATTTGTAGCACATCTATTTAAAAATCATGTCATGTGTTTCCCCAATGTTCCTGTGTTCACATGAGAAAAATTTGGAAGGAGGTACAGAACATAACTCCCCAGTGTTTTTCCTTCCTTCCTTTGCCAGGGTTGACCTTCATGACCCATCATTTTAACCTCTTTTGTTAATATCTTCACCTGTTCTCTCATTGCATCTGCTAAGATGATTTAGTCAAGTATTATACCTTCTCCTTCTGTACCCACACTAAATACATGCATTTCACAGAAATTAAGTTTATTCCTATCATATCTGTTATTGGGAATAGCTTATGCATTAATAACAATTTAAATATTACTGCTTTGCCAGATGGTGCAAATGAGGAACAAGATACAGTCTCACCTTCTCAAGCACCTTATATTTTACCTCCTTAATCTAATTAAAGAGATAGTTTAGGATAGCACAAGACATTTAGATAGTATGATACATAACATAATTAAATGTGAAAATTAATGAGAGCTAGTATACATTAAGAATATCATACTTAGCCAGGCTCGGTGGCTCAGCCTGTAATCCTAGCGCTTTGGGAAGCTGAGGTGAGTGGATTGCCTGATCCTGCGGGTTCGAGACCCGCCTGGGCAACTTGGCGAGACCTCATCGCTACAATAAATCAAAAAAAATTAGCCGGGCATGGTAGCACACGCCTGTAGTTCCAGCTACCTGGAAGGCTGAGGCGGAAGGATCGCCCGGAGCCCAGCAGGTCGAGGCTGCGGTGGCCAGGAGTGTGCCACTGCACTCCAGTCTGAGTGACAGAGTGAGACTCCAACTCAAAAAAAAAAAAGAATATCATACTTAAAAAAGTAGTTAACGTTGACAGTAGAAGTATAAACCTCACATGGATGATTTGTTTGCTAAGAGTCAATCCCTCTTTAAGAAAATCAACTTAAGTTAATATAAGGAGCAGTGTATACACATATTTATCCTGCAAGTGATTTGTGCTTGGTTTACTTATGTGTTTGCTAAATTCAGAAGGATATTTATCCTGAGATAAAATAAATTAATTTTTCGTTTTCTCTGTTTCTGCTCTTATTCTGTAAATGCCCAGGAAGGCTGTATAGAGTCCCTGGCCAGGTCTGATTCTCCTTTATCTTCCTGCCTGGAAAGCCTCTGATATGTAGGTCACACTTTCTGATATGTGGGAGACACTAGGTATTGGTTTCTATGGTTATAATTGCAGTCTTGCCAGCCAGATTAGACTCATCTAACTTATTTGTCTTTGGCTCCATTGTTTGTTTATTTATTTATTTTTTGAGTTAGAGTCTCACTTTGTCACCCAGGCTAGAGTGCAGCGGCATGATCACGACTCACCGCAGCCTCAACCTCTTGGGCTCAAGCAATCCTTCCGCCTCAGTCTCTCAAGTAGCTGGAACTACAGGCATGCCGCACAACACCCAGCTGATTTTTTAATTTTTGTAGAGATGAGGTCTTGCTATATTACCCAGAATGGTCTTGAGCTCCTGGGCTCAAGCAGTCCTTCTACCTCAGCCTCCCAAAGGGCTGGGATTATAGGCCTGAGCACACCCAGCAGCTCCATTGTTTAAGAGGTAATTGTTGGGCCCAGAAACAAGAGCAAGATCTTTTATGTAACTCTTTAAATCTGCTGTTTCTTATTCATGAGACACATGCAAAGCACTATCATTTCTCACCTGGATGCTGAAATAGACTAACTGGTCTAATCTCCCCACAGTCTCTCTTACCCCTTCCCATCTGTTCACCACGCTGCATACAGTGAGCTTTTTTAAAGATGCAAATCTGATCATGTCACTTCTCTGATTAAAACCCATCCTCTCAGGCCTGTATGACCCGGTCCACCTGGCATCTTCAGCCACCTCTTGAATCATTCTCTACACACCCCATTACCATTTTTCTGCCCTTTGACCAGTTTTCTTCTTTGAATTTTTTTTTTTGGGGGGGTTGGAATCTCACTCTGTCGCCCAGGCTGGAGTGTAGTGGCCGCTCCCGGCCACCGCAGCCTCGACCTGCTGGGCTCCGGCGATCCTTCCGCCTCAGCCTTCCAAGTAACTGGAACTACAGGCGTGTGCTACCACGCCCGGCTAATTTTTGATTTATTGTAGAGATGA
>CAUYQG010260541.1:0-24352 GCA_963574415.1 Tarsius wallacei | reverse complement strand
TAGAGAAAGTGAATTAATACGTATATTGCATCAGAGTGTACTTTGGTGACTAAAGTTTAAATATATAAGAATAAGCCGGGCTCGGTGGCTCAGCCTGTAATCCCGCACCTTTGGGAGGCTGAGGTGAGTGGACTGCCTGAGCCCGCGGGTTTGAGACCCGCCTGGGCAACTTGGCGAGACCTCATCTCTACAACAAATCAAAAAAATAGCCGGGTGTGGTAGCACGCGCCTGTAGTTGCAGCTACTCAAAAGGCTGAGGCGGAAGGATCGCCAGAGACCAGCAGGTCGAGGCTGCGGTGGCCGGGAGCGGCCACCGCACCCCAGTCTGGGCGACAGAGTGAGACTCTGACTCAAAAAATAAATAAATAAAAAAAAATAAACAATTTTTTGTAAAGGAACTCCAGAATTTTTGGGGGTCCCCCCTCATGTCTGGTGGGTAAGCGAATGGCTGCTGAAGGTGGCTAGCTCTTGGTTCATTTTCAGCGAGTTCTGACTGGTCTCTTGGGTTTTCTGAAGGACACACCCTCTCCTCCTTCACCGTCTGTGTCCTCGCCGCTGTTCTCATCTTCACTGTCAAGGTTCAAGTCATCAGGAAGGTCCAAGGCCTCAGGTTCTGGCGGCTTTTCCTGACTGCCGTGGTACGGGTCCACTTCGTTGTCATCATACTCCCTCTTCCGTGCAATTGCGAGAACAAGGGAAAAATTAATAATGAAAAACTCTTATCTCAAACAAGAAATTTAAGAAATAAAGATAGCTGCTCCCCAAATTACAAAAAAGAAAAAAGAGAAAAAAATAAAGGACCACACGTTTTCGCTTCCAAACAACAGCATGAGCCCAACAACATGTAGCCTCCCTTGTCAGTAAACAGCTGGATACTTTGTGTCCTGTCAGGAGCCTCTGCTGCACATTCTTTTATGAGGCAGCAGGAGGGAGAGCAGTCAATGACCAGAAGGAGAGCCCGAGATGCCCCAAGAACCGTGCAGTGTGGCGGCCCTGGCCTTGATTCGTGAGAGAGGCTCAGCTGCTAATCCTTATTACCTCATCTACTTGTTCATTAATTTTGTCTTGGCCCCGTCCATCGTCATCAGCTTCTGCCTCTTCCTTTTCTTCCTTCTGGTTTTGCTGATTTTTATCTTTCTTTGAATTCCCAGCATCCAAGTTGTCATCTTTAGCAACAAGTTCAGAATCTTCCTAAATGCCAGAGGAAGGAAAAACACAAAGTCATCACACCCCATCCAAGAAACTGCTTCCACGTGAGTTAACTTGCTAATGTAGTTCTTAGACATGTTTAGTTTCTGCCTCGGACCGAGCCCGTGGAAATCAACCTGGAGAAAACAGTCCAGGTCTTCCGGAAGCAGCAGTAACAGCGGGTGTGTGAACAGTGAGGCGGATCTGATCATCAGATACATCCTGCTGTGCTGCTGCAGTGTCATACTCGGCCCTGGAGTTCTCCTAAGCTGGGAGTTGGAGAAATCCAGTGGCCAGTCGTCAGCTCAGAGCACCCGTACCATGTCTTGTCAACCTCCATTCTCCACAACATATGGGAGACTCAGGTCAGGCTACTCTTTTAGCTCTGAATACAATCAGTGACCGAGGATAAGAAAAAAGGAAGAAAGAAGAAAAACCAAGAAGAGGCAGAGCAGTGAATGGCAGGGAGCAGGAGCGCTGGGAAGACTGCCTCCTCTCAGCCAGCTGACTTTGGGATGGGGGCTCTGTTACTTGCCTCATCCATTCCTGGTCCTGCTTCTTCAGTTCTACCGTCTTCTTCCTCCTCCTCGTCATCACCCCAAAGCCTCTCATCGAGTTTGTCAGCTTCCTCACCGTTGAGATCGCCCATCTGTTTATCCAGGTCTCCACCCTCACTATCTGACTTCTCATCATCCTCTTCTGAAAGGGAAGGCACTGAGCTTAGTTCGGCAGATCTGCAGACTGACCTGGGCCTGTGTGCGTGAGAGGCATGGACCCACTTCCCTGGCAAGGGTCCCACCTGGGACTTACTGCCTGCTGCTACAGAACACCCATGAGCAGATGCCTTAGACCCAACTAAAGTAGTTCTACTGCATGAAGAGTGGCAAACCAGCTGTCAGGATGCCTGGCTCTGGTGTCGGGGGGAATGCCCACTACGGGACTCAGCAGCCTGAGACTCTGATGTGTGAAGTGATGGGTTTGGAATAGGTGATTTCCAAGGGTCTTCCTCCATCTCCAGTATACTGTGCTCCTATGACTGTATCCAACATCTAACATTAGGTCTCGCTCACTTAATCAGGATTTTTGTATGCTTTACCAAAAGTCATGCCTTAGGTTTCTTAGGCAAGCGTACACCTTTCTACTCTAAGGTCAGCTTTCATTTCCACAAGATCTTCACTTAGAATAAGACACATTATCTCAAATTAAGCTTCAGACAGAAATTTAAGGCAATAGCTGAGTTATGGTACAAGCATATGACAGGTGATGATGTGCTGTAAGAAATCATATTCTCAAACCATTTTTTAATGACACCGGGAATGTTCATTAAGATGTTAAATGAAAAAAACCAGACTACAGAACTGTCTGATTTCTGAGTGTACAAATATGCAATAAATGGAAAGAAATACTGAAAATGCGGTAAGTGACGTGGGTGATGGGCCCAAGGGGGAATCTATTTCTTTCCTCTTTGTTCCAAATCATCTACAGCAACATCTACTATTTTTTATCATTAGGATTAATTGTCATTTTAGAAGAACTACACAGAACAACTTGGTTTTTGCCGAGAGCCCAGCCCTACAGGGGTCATCTCGTTCTTTCAGGCTCCCCAAAGGGCCCTCCTGAGCCACTGCGTCTTCAGTACACGAGGCAGGCAGAACCCCAGCCAACGGCCCGGCTCACTCAGGAGAAGAACCTCTGAAGCAGATGATGGCCTTCTGCCTCGGCAGAGCGGGAGGGCACATGAGGCTCTGCGTTTCATCTGCAGTCACGCAGAGTAACCGGTTTGTTTCAAAAGATTGTAAGAGGCTCCTGATTGGTAACATGTAATTTCCTGGAGAAAATATTTTTGTTTTCAAAAACAGGAATGAAGTGACAGACGATCTCAAACCTTGTTCTTCAAGCTCCCCATCATGCATTTTCCCATCAAAATCTTCTGACATCTCAATGGCATCATCTTCGCCTTTTATGTCAGATTTTGAGTTGGGATCCTCTTGGTCTTTTTCTTGACCCTTCCGAAATGTATCTTCCACCTATGTCAAAAAAGTATTATAGAAAACATAAATAAATGGTATCAATGGAATGAATATAAATGCCATGATTACAGTATAAAAGTATCTCTGGAAAGAGGAAAAGAAGAGCGCCAACAGAGACACCCACATGGAATAATGTGTAATAAGTTTTGTTTTACATTTCTGGAATTTCCACTTTGTTGCAATCATGATCACAGAATATGGAATTCTGTTCAGGTTTTCTTCTTGGGAATTTTTTTTTTAATTCTAGAGACATTTAAAAAGAATATGTATTCTTTGTAGGATAAAAGTCATCATCAATCTTATTTTTATCTAATTTCTAACTGTCTAGTTTTGTCACTATGAAAGACTGCCCCAATGTGAATGTCATTTGGTTCACTTTTCCTTAATTTATATATTTCTGTACAACCTGTGATACTTGAGACAAAAAGATTCACAATTATTATTTCTTTCATTATGGATGGTTTTTTTGAAAGTCCTTTTTGTAAAGTACAACAATTTAAAAATCTCATTTAAAGAATTCTAAACAAAACAGCAAGATGCTCCCATTCTGGTGCATCTTTGACTCTTGTCCATGAAGACACCGACAAGTACTTGGTCAGACAAGTGATACGTATCAACACCTGCCTCCCAACTGCTTTTTAAACAAAAAGAGGATCATATAAAATGCTATGTGATCTGTTCTTCTTTAACTTTAAAAGCATGCCAGGTACATTTCCATGTTGATACATGTCCACCTCACTCTATTTAATTAATACTGTAGTCTTGTTCTGTATGGATGGAACCATAATTTAAATAATTCCCTCCTCATGAATATTAGGTCTGTTCCATAATCTTCACCATTACAAAGACTGCTGCAGTGACTATCTCTACGTAGAGATACACACACCCTCACATATTTATTTATCTTTGACCCTTACTAGCATTCCTATAAGAAAATAAGGAATTGTTGGGTCAATAAAAACATATAATTTAAAATTCAGCAGATACTGCCAAACTGATCTGGTGGCTTATCTCACTTAATGATTTTACATGAACTGTACATTTTATTAGGCTTGCATCTTCTTTAACTTTCTGGGTTTTTTTGGGAAACAAAGTCTCATTCTGTCACCCAGGCTAGAATGCAATGGCATGATCATAGCTTACTGTGGTCTCGAACTCCAGGACCCAAGTGATTCTCCTGCCTCGGCATCTTCTTTTTTTTTTTTGTTAGAGTCTCATTTTCACCCAAGCTGGAGTGCAGTGACAGTTACCACAGACCCGACCTGTTGGGTTCAGGCAGTCCTTCCACCTCAGCCTTCCAAGTAGCTGGGGCTCCAGGTGTGCATCATCACGCCCGGCTAATTATTTATTTTAGAGACAAGGTCTTGCCAAGTTGCACTGACTGGTCTCAAACCCCTAGACTCAGGCAGTCCTTTCGCCTCCACCTCCCAAACTGCTGGAATTACAGGCATGAGCCACTGTGCCTGGCCCCTCTGCATCTTTTTTCAGTTAGAAAAAATAGAAAGTGCTAATTAAGTAACTTGAGAAATACAGAGCTCTGCCACATAAATGCTAGCATTTCTCTTTGGTTTTTTATTTCTTTCCAGTTTTTCCTGCCAAGAGAGGGACTCTGAATTGGTTTGTTCCTTTATTTTTAAGCTACAATACTACCTGAAATACACATTTCTGATCCAATTTAACTTAGACCTTAGATTAGGCATTTAAAAAAGCAATGTAGTAATAGTTGACAGCATCTGAATATTTAAAAAGCATTCCTGATTCTAACCATAAAAGGATATTGGTTTAAAAATTTTAACGGGCCTTTAAGACATACAATAAAATGCAGCTATCGTTTAAAATAGCCAAGCTTTTTTTTTATTTTGTTTAGCAAGGTCTCATTCTTTCACCCAGGCTGGAGTATAGTAGGGCAATCATAGTTCACTAAAGCCTCAAACTCCTGGGCTAAAGTGATCCTGCCACCTCAGCCCCCAGAGTAGCTGATTTTTTATTTTTATTTATTTTGTAGAGATGGGATCTTGCTATGTTGCCCAGCCTCAAGCAATCCTCCTACCTTGGCCTCCCAAAGAGCTGGGATTACAGGTATGTGCCACCATGCCCAGGAAAAACAGCCAAGCCTTTTTTGCTTAAAAGTACTAGTACCAAAAAATACTTTCCAGAAAATCATCAGCAAATACTTCCATTAAAAAAAGTAAAAGTCATTCCCTCCAAAATCATAGCCACCACAAAAGACTGAGCTACAAAGTTCCTTCACGTGGTTTTTATGCTTTTTATTGACAACCACTACCCAAGCTCCAATACATCTAGGGCTTCAGAGTTCACAGCTTGAAAATTATTCACCTGATAAAAACGACCTCTATGTATAATGTAAAAACTACCAAGGGAAGGGAGCCAGCCCTCTAGCTACAGGATGCCTGTTTCTCAGGAGTGAAAACATACCTGCTCTTCGTTTTCGATCTGGTCACTCACGTCCTTCAGGCCCTCGCCATCTCCGATTCCACCTCCCTCGTAGTCATGGAACTCGGTTGCTCCCTCTCCTGCTGAATCGTCCATAAATTCTTTGGGCAAACAGAATCCCTTAGGGGGAAAAAGGGCACAAAGGCAATTTAAAAAGGGGATATGGCAAGCCCCTCGGGTCCCTTCCTGCTGTGGGAGCTCTACTGTCTGCTCAATAAATCCAGCTTGCTAAATTAATTAATTAATTGATCGATCGATAAAAAGAGGATCTCCAGTTCTGTCACAAGGGAAAACAAAAATTTAAACAAACACTTAGGTCTTTTTCTAGTTCAGTTATCTTAAGTCTGCTAGAAGTACAGTAGACCTCTGACATTCTTTTTCCCCTTGGTGATAACAATTATTATGCAGTTTCACAGCTTGACATCACATTTAAGCACACAAGGTTTTGACTTCGTAGAGGCCTCTGGCATGCAGTAATTTTTCACTTTACCAAGCAAAAAACTGGAATGAAGTATACTAGAAGGACGAATTTAGGAACAAGTCACTGAGCAAGGGCAGAATGGGCACTTAAGAGAACACAGTCAGATACAGGAACAATCAGAAAGCGTTAACTGTGTCTAGTGTTGGAAAACAGCCTGAAAAGGAAAAATAACTAGCCATTCCCACCCTGAAACAGTAGAAGAAAACAGTGGCTCTCAATCAGAGAGTTTAGTTTTACAAGAAAAAAGATACACTCTCAAGATACTTGTCCATCTGGGAATGAGAATGTACTTATCTATTGGGCTTGCGTCTTTTTTCCAACTTTGTTTTTTTGGATAGGCTGTCAAAATTAACTAGGAATTAAGGTCTGCAATACAAATAACCACTGATTGTGACTTGTCGCACAGAAACAGATGGCTGTGGATGAAATGCTTGCATTACAACCTAGATCTATTGCTTTAGCACTGTCTAACCTACTTTCACGTTCTCGCAGCACCACTCAAAAAAGGTAAATATAATCTGGAAACTTACAAAAATTAAAGGAAAAGCAAGCGTTCAGGGTACATATTCTTGGAAAGCTGACTGCGTAACACGTTTTGGTGAACCCACTTAATGTTCCCACTGAGCCACATTATTTGAAAAGAAAGCTGTTTGGATAGGTAGGAAGAGCCCACCTGGCAAGGGAGAGCAGATGCCCTTCTCGGGGTATCTCACGACAGCCACAGCTGGCACAGCCACTGGCGCCCCCCATCTGCACTATCAGAACCATTGCCACCCCGAAACACAGACAGATGTGCAGGCCAAAGTCGAATTCAAGAGCCTTTCAGACGAAAGCAGCTGTACAAATGGACAGATCCAGCTGACACAAATCTCAAAGCACCCTTACCACACACTTTCCTGCCACTGTCTTTTGCAGACAGTGTTTTCTCCTAAAAGTGATGGGATGTAAGGCTGGCTGAGTGCCCATCAGATACAGGGACAACCCCAAGACTTATTTACTTATTACTCAACGGTTATATAAAAACGCGTCCTCTCGATATGAGGCACCAGGCTTGCCTACCACTTTTAAACCCTTTTCAATATTTCAGAGACTCAGAACTAAGAAGTCTTAAGTATTTACAAGAAATCAGACCCCATGTTCAGCAGGTAAATTTGTATCTTCCTCAAATGAATCTCACACGCATTATACTTAGATTTGGAGAAAATCTTAGAATACGAAGGGAGAAAAACAAATCACATGCAAATGAAGGTGGCTCTCACAAAAATGCTAACGAGCATAGGCAGATCTTCTTTTGTAAAAAGGAACCTGAGGCTCAGAGAGGTTATGTGACTGGCCCTGAGTCCAAGAGCCGGCCGCCTCTGTGACCGGACCTGCCACACCGTGGTGAACCTGTGAGATTTCACTGTCTCACTGTCCCTGGACTCCACGGGCAGGGTCTACAGTCTCTACAACCCTCCGTGCTTTCCACAGTACTAGGTACACAGCTGAACGGACGAATAATTCTGCAAAAAAACAAACCCTTCTTCTAATATTAAAAGCCTTGTTATCGCTCAATCACAAGTACATATACATGGTTAAAGAGTGTGTGATTGCCTTAACGGTGTCACCTACATGTCTAGCTCAAGAATTATCCAAAGAAGACTTCACATCAGGGATGGGGAAAGAAGAGTATACGAATAGAAAGCAGCAGCCTTTCAATAGCCTCTAGAGCTTAGTAACACTAGATATAAATGGTCTCTTGCCAAACCTCCAAAACAGGAAATCTCTATCTGTGTAATAACCAGGCTTGCATGCGTTCTAGGGAACTCATGAGTGGGGAGTCTGCAGGTTCTGAGACACTCGTGGAAATGAGGTTAGCAGGCCCTGAGAGTTCACAGGCAGAGCAAATCTCTGCCTGTTTTTTTTTTTTTTTGAGTTGGAATCTCACTCTTGTCGCCCAGGCTGGAGTGCAGTGGCACACTCACGGCCACCACAGCCTCCACCTGCTGGGCTCAGGAGATCCTTCCGCCTCAAATTTCCAAGTAGCTGGAACTACAGATGCATGCCACCATGCCCAGTTAGTTTTTTTTGTTTTTTTGTGATTTATTATAGAGAGAAGGTCTCACCAAGTTGCCCAGGCTGGTCTCGAACCCCCAGGCTCAGGCAATCCTCTTGCCTCTCCTCCCAAAGTGCTGGGATTATAGGCTGAGCCACCGCACCCAGCCCACTGCCTGCTTTTATTTATTTATTTTTTGAGTTGGAGTCTCACTCAGTCACCCAGGCTGGAGTACAATGGCACGATCATGGTTACCACAGCCTTGACCGCCTGGGTTCAGGTCAAGGTCCTCCTGCGTTGTTGGGACTACAGGCTAGTGCTACCACTACTATTTTTTAACTTTTTTTGTAGACAAATCTTTACTATGCTGTCAAGGCTGGCCTCGACCTCCTGGGTTCAAGTGATCCTCCCGCCTCGGCCGCTCAAAGCGCTGAGATTACAAGAGTGAGCCAACATATCTGGCCTGCCTAAAACTTTTGACGGTCCAAAATAAAAGCCCGCTGAACCAAGAAGGAAGGGATGTGGACTACTTGGGCCCCACAGCACCACAGCACTCCACGTGCGCAGCCCTTACCTTCTGGGCGAGCTCCGTGAAGACCTGGGCCAGCACGGAGAGCAGCTTCGCCGTGCTGCGGTGAGTCGCCAGAGACATGGTCAGGAAGAAGAGGACGAGGTCTGAGTAGCTGGAGAGCATGGGCCCCAGGCGCACCAGCAGGCAGCAGGACTGGCTGAAGACCTGGGGACAAGACCAGACAAAAAGCCTGCTCACCTGCTGGCGGGCACCATGCTTCCTTTGGGGTGACGAAAATGTCCTGCAAGCAGACAGCGGCAGCCACTGCACAACACGGTGCGAGGACCGAACGTCACAATGACAAGCTGCATGTGTTTGGACTCCTCCGCCTCGCCTCACACACACCCTCACTGAGACGCCTTCATTCACACAAACCCTCACAGAGTGCACTTTAAATTCTCAGTTACTGACGTCTCACTTAGCCAATCATGTTTTTCGAGAGTAAAATGTCTATAAATAAACGGTACCCTCAGTTCACAGCTGACACTAGAGGCCCTGGCACAGCAGAGCATCCGGTGTCCTACGACTTGAGCTGTTCGCCAGACTCAGGACAGCGCCAACAACTTCCCACTTTGCTGGCGGACTGTGGAGGCAGTGGCATTCCCAGAGGCGAGCCGCTGGCCCTAACTGACAGCAGCAACATCCACCAGGAACAGCAAGCACAAGGGAGCACGTGAGTGGGCGCCAGAAGAGCCCGACGGCAGTGGGGGTTCTGGGGCGTCAGCACTCGCCCCATGCAGCTGACCGCCTCTGCCCTCCACTAGCAACCCTGCCTTTCAAAGCTGGTCAGCGACACCGACCTGCGCTAACAGACCCGGCTCTCAGGGACGCTGGCGCCGAGGCCTGCTCTGGGCCCACCCACACAGGGCACCGTGCGGCGCCCACCGAAGAGCACGAAGCTCGGGAGGGGCCCGCCGTTACCGTGCGCCTCGCCGCAGCACCGTCCTCGCCGTGCGACTTCAGCCTCTCCAGCAGCTCGGAGGTGGCAGAGATTACCTTCTGCACGTGCAAAGCACTCACGTCAGCCCAGAGGTCGTCTTCTAGGAGTTTCGTTAGATGTCCCGACCGCAGCCTCTCCAAGTCTGCTGCTTTCGTTCGCAGAAAAGGGTGCCATGATGAGTAACAGAAACAAACCCTGTCATCTCCATTCATGCAGTCATCTAGCTCTAACACCTGGCCTTAACTGTTCAGCCATAGAAATCAATACGAAAATCCTATCAGGCATGATACTAATTTTTCCTGATTTCAGACATACCATCCTCTTCCTGTGGTCTCGTTTGGTCAGTGTTTTCCTCTGCTTTTTTACTCTTTCTTTCTGCTAAGTCCTGGACGGCACAGAGGATGGCTCGGATGGCAGTTTCTATTTGCTCTGAAAAATCTTCCACAAACCCTTCGTCCAACATGTGGCTTCCTAATGAGTAACAAGGTACAAAACAGACACACAAACGAAAGACACCAGTCATTTCTAGTGCTGCTGGAAATCATGAACAATTCTCTTATCTTAACAATGGCCACGTGTTAAGTACCTGCAATGGCAGAGCCACTGCATCAAGCTATGCTGGCTGGACACAAACTCCTTGCCTAGATAATCCTACAGGTTTATTACCTGTATAAAAATAATCTGAAGCTGGGCTCGGTGGCTCAGTCTGTAATCCTGCACTTTGGGAGGCTGAGGTGAGTGGACTGCCTGAGCCCACGGGTTCGAGACCTGCCTGGGCAACTTAGCGAGACCTCATCTCTACAATAAATCAAAAATTAGCCGGGCGTGGTAGCACGCGCCTATAGTTCCAGCTACTTGGAAGGCTGAGGCGGAAGGATCGCCGGAGCCCAGCAGGTCGAGGCTGCGGTGGCCGGAAGCGGCCACTGCACTCTAGTCTGGGCGACAGAGTAAGACTCCAACTCAAAAAAAAATAAAAAATAAAAAATAAAACCAATTTGACTAAAAGAATGCCAGAAATATGAAAATGACAGCAGCTGGGCACAGTGGCTCATGCCTCTAATCCCAGCATTCTGGGAGGCCAAGGCGAGAGAACTGCCTGAGCCCAGGGGTTCGAGACTAGCCTGAACAACTTGGCAAGACCCTGTCTCTACAATAAATAAAAAAAAGTAGCTGGGCATGGTGGTGCACACCTGTAGTTCCAGCTACTTGGAAGGCTGAGGAGGAAGGACGCCTGAGCCCAGCAGGCTGAGACTGCAGTGGTCTTGAGCGTGTCCCTGCACTCCAGTCTGGGTGACAGTGAGATTCCAACTCAAAAAAATAAAAAAGGAAAGAAAACAGTTAAGATGATGCATATAAATATCAGTTTAGTCCAATATCAGCCCCAAGTGTTCAGCCTAAAACGGTCCCAGGTGCATGGGCTGTGCTGCCTTCCTACACATATGCAACTGAGGACAACCCAGAGGTACGGCATTCAAACCAACGAGGCACCAGAAGCTAAGAGCTGTGGATTTCAGCCACACCTCCTGCCTCAGCGCCCAGGACAGGCGCATCGGAAACATAACTTGTCTTCAGGATTTCCGGACTGAAATCTCCAATCTCCAGACGCCATTTCCACACCAGGTTTTCGCTCCCTAACTGAACAACGCTCTTTACCTCCGTGGCTACTTGAAGTAAGCAGATGTGTCTTCCATGTTGCAAAGTCGTCCACGGCTTTGTTGATTTCCCCTCTTACATATTCTAGACTCTCAACTAATGCCATGTGTGGGTCTCTTTGCTCAACCTCCATCTCTGGAAGAACGAACAGGGACTCTAGGTCTTGCAGATGAACTGACACCTGGGACAGGCAACTCAGCGCAGAAGAGCAAACTTCAAAATCTTCCCTGCAACAGAAATGCCACAATGTTGAAACCACACAGTCACATACACACACGCACCCTGCACTTAAATATGTGCAGGGCAAAACTGACTGTCTGATGGTTTACAGCTAGACATGTGCCACAAGGTGCTATGCAGGTCCACTGAATAGCAGAGGACTTCAGCACAACTCTTTTCATAATTTGTTCCATTACTAAACACAAACACTCAAGCAAACAGAGAAAAAACACAGACACACTCACCAAGAATGAAAGAGAGTCTCACAAGACTGCTGTCTAATTTTGTCGACATCAGCTTTCGCTGTTTTAATGGTCTTCAGCACCTCTGATAATCTCACAGTTGACTGTTGCCAAAGCTGGTCCTGTTTCCGCATCCGGCAACCCGAGGGCAGCTGAGCTCCAGGCACTGGAGATGGGTAGCTCAGGTCAGAGGGAATGAGGTCAGGCACCACCCTGGAAAGCTGTTCCTTGGTGAGTTCTGGTCCTTCCAGGTGGGGGGCGGGGGGCTGGCCCGGCACTGGGGCATCACCGTGGCCTAGAGCTGGCCCTGTGCTGGGGCAGCACTGGAGGAGCCAAGAGAGCTGCTCGAGCAGGACCTGGCCCTGCATGGCCAAGTGCTGCAGTCGTTCTGTCCACTGCTGCACACCGTCCTGAGGGGGGAAGGCCACGGGGTAGGCCAAGGGCCCTGTCAGCCGGCCATGAATCTCCTGCACACAGCTGAGGAGGTTCCTGTGCAGAGAAACCCGGGGGGAAGACACAGCGGTGCCTTAGACCATGTCACCATGTGACTTAACAGTAGGTATGCCTGTGTTTCTGAACAAGTATGCACTCTTTCATACAATCAAGAAAAAAGTCTCTCCCCGCAGGTAGGTGAGAAGTCTCTTAGAATGCCTCCCCAAAGTGCTTCCACACATCCTCCAGCCTTTCAGCAGTATCAAATCTCCCTACCTGTATCACCTGACCCTAAGAGCCCTCTCACATCCAACACAGATCACACCACTGCAGCGACTTCCAGTAGCGTTACCAAGTACTGTACTTTGCTACATAAGCCCTAATGAGTGGAAGAAAAATTACTTGAAGCCAGAGGGAATGAGCTGGAAATACTATCTCTCAGCCAAAAATTCACTCAGCAGATGACAGCCTTCCCAACTGTCCTCATCTTTTTAACTATCTGTTTCCTTCGAGGAACATCCACATATAGCTCAGCAGGTCACCACTTCAGGATCCCAAAAGCCTACCAGAAGCAGACTCAAATCTAATCTGTGCCCGAAGACCAGGATACCCAGACACCATGAACACAACCCATTCCAGACCCACCCACATGACAATTGTGGTCTGACTCAGCCCTGAATCCCCAGTCCCATTCTCCCAGGAGGTGCAGTCAGAGCACCGGGAGAGGGAGACTAGAGGAACTCACCAAAAGCAAGGGACAGAGCCCAAAGAAATTCCACCTGTCCCTGGGCCTCAACTTCATTTCACAACCGAGAGCAGGCCTCACTCCTCTCACAACAGGCAGGACTCTGAGCTAACTTACCCAGCTCTTCCTAATTCGCGCCCCACACCCAGCTGGTCGGCTGCTACCTGAGGATGATCCACTGCTCAGTCAGTGTAGTCAGGGCGCGTCGCTGTCGGACAAGGATCTTCATCAGGTGTGCCGAGAAGCCCCTACAGCGCTCAAGGCTGCCCACACCCAGCTCCTGGCAGAGGGAGGAGGAGAAGCATGCTGACGGCCTGCTGGCCAACCACCCCAGAGGCTCCACTAGAAAGCTGTGCCACTGAGTACTCCCCAGGCAGGGTCCCAGGCTTATGGAGGCTTCGGTGTGCTGCCTTCTAGGGGGGATACACATCCTTTCACACAGCTCTCACATTATGCCTCCACAGATAACGGAATTCCATTGATAGGAACTAGGCTTTACACCAAAAATGGTATCAGTGGTCTTTTCTCAATTTGCAAGGGGAAAAAAGATGTGAAGATGGCATTCTCAATATGAAGTTTTTTCTTCCATAATTTTTCTTACACATTTGGTCCTGCTGGAAAGTATGTGTTACATAACTTATTATAAGATATTCTCTGATTTAGCACAAAATCATACTGTATATTTTAAGGATGAACTGTAAAAACGTTAGTCTATTTCCACTAGTAGGCTGTTACCACTTGATAACGAGGCCTGAGAATGCAGCCCCAGGATGAGCAGAAGAAGCATGCCCTGGCCCCCTGTAATTCTGATGTCCCATTATTCTACCTTGGCAGGAGTCGCTAGGGCTGCATTAAGCCTGGTGTGCCGCGCAAGACAGCGATAAAAATACTTCTGGCACCCATCCCACGAAGACGAGATTTCTGTAAGCAACCTGGAGAAGATATTAACATGATTCATTATACCATTTCCTACCCATGAGCTGGAAGATTCAGAGACCAGGAACTGGCTACAACCCAAGGCAGCTATCTGAATGGATTTCTATGAGGACTCATTTGGTAGGCATGCATGTCCTTTACGTAAGACATGTACTGTATGGACTCAGAAATGGAAGTGTCATGGGGAAATAAATTATGATGCCAATATAGTTTCCTCAATGAAATCTTTATATCCAACTGCAGTGGTGGCCAGGGGTCATAAATTCTGATGCTTACAGGGGCCAGGCAGATAACATCAATGATTACAGACAGCCAGCACAAAGCAACCATGGCAGTGACAGCCGACCTCCACGTGGGACAGCCACAGGGGTTGCTGAGGACTAAAGGATCTGGAGAGCACGTGTCCTGTTGAAAGGAGGGAGCCACCATCAGCCACGCCAACTGCCCACCCCATGGGAATACGAGCCCACTTGGTGAATTTCCCAAAAACCTGAAAATCTAGAATGTGTTGCAAAATCTCCTTTTTACAATGCTGTGTTGAACTAAACGTAAAGCTGGGAGGGCCAGTGAGCACACAAAACACAAATGTGTGCTCCCCCAGCTCACAGAATCAGCACCTGCAAGAGCTGCCACTGTGGATGTTAACACGGAGGTAGCTCTGTCTCAAAAGTTAATGGGCTCTCAAGTGCAAGAACACGTTAGAAGTCAGAAGGGGTGCATGTATGGAGCAGCTAGAAACACAGTTGTTCCCACAGATTTCCACCTGTGTGATCAAATCAAGTGAGTGGACCTCAGGAGAATCACAGGACAGAAAAAGGAAGAGAAGAAGGATGGAGAGGTGAATGCAAGGAGGAAGAGAAAGAAAGAAGAAAGTCAACCAACACCCTGCATCTGAATGTCCGCCAGGTGCCAGGCCCTGAGCCAGGCACTTCCGTAAGTGGTGTCTCTCTTCATCTTTACAACAACTCTGCAGGGGCACTGCTATCCCCACTATGGCAGATGAGGGCATGGAGGTTCCAGTTATTGGCTCCAGTTATAATTAAAGCAAACCAACCTAGAATCAGCCTCCTGAGTGCTGCTGACTATGGACAATGCGCTCCGGAGATCTAATGGGTGAAGATGAAGCATCTCTTGAGGATTTTTTGAACGCGCCCAGGCAAGTCCTTTGCGAAATGACAAACCTAAGAAATAAACAGCATTTGTCTAAGCTAAGAGACAGTAGTGAGGGAGGCACCCCATACACACACACTCAAAGCCAAGTCCATGGAACACCATCACCCAGGAGCTTGTTAGAAAGAGACTCTCAGGCTGCACCCACACCAGCTGAAACGGGAGTTGCATCGCACGTTAGCAAAAGTCCCCAGGTGATTCCCATGCTCATCCAAGTTTGAGAAGCGGGCTGGGCAGCGGCTCACGCCTACGATCCTAGCATGTTGGGAGACCAAGGCAAGAGGATTGCCTAAGCCCAAGAATTCAAGACCAGGTTAAGGGACATGGCAAGAACTCGTCTATAAAATAAGTCAAAAAAATTAGCTGGGTGTGGTGGCACATGCCTGTTGTCCCAGCTACTTGGAAGACTGAAGTGGAAGGATCGCCTGAGCCCAGCAGGTGAAGGCTGTGGTAGTGATGATGGTGCCACTGCACTCCAGCCTGGTTTCAGTAAGACCCTGACTTTAAAAAGTTTGAGAAGCAATGCTCCCTGCTCTGCTGGAAGGGTGCCGCATAGCCCTTGCTGACGAAAATAAAAATACGGTTATGAGAAACCTCACTACAAAAATGAAAGTATTTGGGAATCACAAATGCCTGATCATAGGATTTTCCTGCATGTGACTAGGAGCTCTTAGAAGGATATTTCAAAACCTTGCCTGCACCTTCTGTTGGTCACCATCTCAACTGTCTATGGAATTTCTCAAGTCACTCATGCTGTTTTTCTTTCTAAAGCTGGTGATTCTGCTTCAAGGGATTTCAAGTGCGACCCTTACCAGTTTTGGCAAGGTGTTTAAAGAGGTCTGACAAAGCTCGCTGCTTTTGCACAAGAATGTGCTTGGCTTCCGACCGCTGTTTCTCCTTCTCTGCTGAGGGCTCCACCTTTAAGCTCTGCAGCTCACTCACAGAGGAAATCACTCCACCTGTAGGGGAAACAAGAGGAAGCCAGAAAACCCCAGAGTTTATTAATGAGGTAAGTTACCCACTACAAGGCACATCCAGGAACGAGGACCAGGTACCATTCATTTTTATGTCCTTGGTACTTAACGTAGATGCATAGATACAGAAAATAAGAACACATGGATTTCATGTTTACTGTCAACAGATGACATGTGCTTTTTTATTTAGGGCTTATAATCCATCAAAAAGCACTCCTATTGAACACCAATGATGTGCAGTGTATCAAACTAGGAGTTTTTGATCACTTGAAGGAAATGTCTAATAAATGCAGTATTATTGAGTTTCTACACTACAGCTGGTAATTGGCAAAATCTTTTCATGAGCTTCCATTTTATAGACTTTAATGCAGGCATGATCAACCCACAGCCTGCGGGCTGCATGTGGCCCAGGACAGCTAGTAATGCAGCCCCACAAAATCTTTTAACATCATGGTTTTTTGGAGTTTTTTTTGTTTTGTTTTTTTCTTAGATTGGAGTCTCACTCTGTCACCCAGGCTGGAGCGCAATGGCATGCTCACAGCCACTGCAGCCTCGACTTGCTGGGCTCAGATGACCTTTCCACCTCAGCCTTCCAAGTAGCTGGAACTATAGTCACATGCTACCATGACCGGCTGATTTTTTAATTTATTGTAGAGATGAGGTCTCGCCAAGTTGCCCAGGCTGGTCTCGAATCCATGGGCTCAGGCAATCCTCTCAATTAGGCCTCCCAAAGTGCTGGGATTATAGGCGTAAGCCACTGCACCCAGCCTAACATCATGGTTTTTTTAGCATTTATTTTCTTCGTGACCCCATGCATAGTTCTGTTTTTGAAGTTCACAATCACAAGACATCACTCTCTGGCAGCACATGCATTTGTGAACAGCTGTTTTCAATTATTAAGCACATGAAGAGCAAAAATTGATCAAACATTTCTGATGAGCACCTTGAGATCTCATGAAGAATTGTGACCACTTCCAGCCAACCAGACGTTGATAGATTAATTTTACAAAAATAAGATCAAGTTTCCTATTGTTTTATATTGTTGTTTTTCTAAACTTTAAAATAACAACATAAGAAAATTAAGTATTATATACAGATACTAACTATAATTTATATGTGGGCCAAGACAATTCCTCTATTCAATGTGGCCCAGGGAAGCCAAAAGGCTGGACATCCCTGCTTTAAAGAAAGGCCATTTGGTTAATAGGTGAATAAACCAGGATTTGAACACTGGCCTACCCAATTTCAAAGTCCAAGTTCTTTCTTACAGCACCATGCTACCTTCCTGAATACACAAGGGTACCTGTAACATGAAGGTGCTGCCTACCTGCTATAGGCACCTATCTGTTAGAGCGGCGTTATGGGCTGAATTGTATCTCTTCCCCATTCAAATGTCAAAGTCCTAGTCCCCAGTACCCCTAGAATGTGAGTATGTACGGAGACAGGGCCTCTAAAGAGGTAATTAAGGTTACATGAGCGTGGCCTTAATTTAATATGACTGAAGTCCTTAAGAGCTTAGAAGACAAACAACAAAGACTGCGCATGGTGGCTCATGCCTGTAATCCCAATATTTTAGGAGGCCAAGGCAGGAGGACTGCTTGAGCCCAGGAGTTTGAGACCAGCTTGGACAACATAACAAGACCTCATCTCTACTAAAAAATCAAAAAACTAGCTGGGTGTCATGGCACACACCTGTAGTCCCAGCTACTTGGGAGGCTGAGGCAGGAGGAACACCTGAGTCCAGGATGTCAAGGCTGCACTGCGGTGAACCATGATCATGCCACTGCACTCCAGCCTAGGCAACAGAGTAAGACCTCAACTCAGGGAGGATAAAAGGATACAAAGAACACAAATGGAAGAGCGGCCATGTGAGGGCTCAGTGAGAAGATGGCCATCTGCAAGTCAAGAGACATAAGAAACCAGCCCTGCCGACACCTTGATCCCGGCCTTTCAGCTTTCAGAATTGTGTGACGACATATTCCTGATCTGTGGCACTTTATTAAGGCAGCCCTAGAAGACCAGCACAGGTGGTCGCCAGATGCACGTGTGTACAGCCCGCACAGCACGCCGGCACTGCAGGCGAGTAAGAGGCTGAGAAGAGGCCTGTCCCCTTTCCAGGAGCTACACACAGACCTGTATTCCACTCATCCTCGTCCTCAGGCTCAGGCACAGGTCGCCATGAGCAACCAATAGTAGGCTATTTTCATGACAAGTTTTAAAAACAAGAACTCCCTGGGATCAGACTGCAGCCTCACTCAGGTACTACTCCTTGGGATGGGGGTGGGGATGGATGGGGTGAAAGAGGTGGCAAAAGGCTGCCAAGGATCCAAACAGCCTAGGAAGCTCTGGATTCCCTTCCCTGGCTACTGCTGTTACACTACAGAGCAGACCTGGGCTCTTACCTTCCCTGAGCAAGGACAGCCAGAGAAACGAACCTCTACACCTCTCTGAAGTGAAGGAAGCCGAGAGGACTGTGGCTGAGTCTTCCTTTTCCCTTTATTCAAAGGAGACATCTTGGGCGGTGGGAACAGCTTAGAACTCTGGGAAACCCATCTCCTTGCCCCTTAACCCATCTCCCAACCAACAAGAACTGGTACTGACCAGGTTCTTACAGAAAATGGCATAACATATTACTAGTTTACACCAAGGACAACAAGATGAAAATCTTGACAGTTTGTGTGTTCTCAGCTGGCTCCTGGGTCTGGGCCCTGCTGGTTTTGAGCCCGCTTGCTTATTCAATCAGCTGTTCAACACCATACAAGATGTCAAAAAACAAGTATCGTGCCACATTCCCAGCCTTCCTGCGCCCCTGGAGAAAACAGGAACAGCAAGTCCCACCCTGGCCCCCGGCACCCACCAGCGAACTGCTCGAGGCCCTCCACGAGGCGAGGCAGGGGGCTCTCCTTCACGAAGGCCAGGCACACCTTCCGCATCCGCTTCACGAGCTTCGGCAGGCGACGCACAAGCTGTCCTTCCAAGGAGGAAAGGGCAGCGCCCTGACGTTGTTCTGGAATGGCGGCCTGTGAGACAGAGCTCAGGTCAGTCCTGCTGCTCCGAACGACAGCAACAGTTCTGACCTGCACAGGTGCCAGATTTAACTGCCCTCCTCCCCCACGCACACACACCCCCAGCTAAGCAAGTACTAAATTATCACCATCTCAGAAGTCTCAGGAGAACAAATGTAGCTTCACTAAAATTAAAACAGACACACCATGGATGTCGAGAAAATCCTACCACCGCTCCATGAGGCTGTAACAGAAGCACCCCCACATCCAGCAGTACTTTCTGTGCTGCATGAGGGGACTCCAGAACGGACCCTACGCACGCAGAATGGACAATGGAGCTGCTGTCCTGAAGGGGCTGGGCCGCACCGTGCTGCCCAGGCACACAGCCAGCACAACGGGCCAAGTCCTGCTCCTCCTGCCATCTGCCCCCACCCTCCAATTCCTGATGAACAGCTCAAAATCAGGGCTTTAGATGTTAAATGAACAGAAGAGCCTTCGTCCACTGGAGGCATATGTTTGTTACATTTTTTTCTGAAGAACACCTGACATTCCTATACTATCATCATCAGCAAATCAAAATGTTTCATCAGAATGACCAAAGCAATGAGCCGACAAATATGTCAAAAGAAAATAAACTGGGGAGCCGTATTGGATCTGGGCAGCCACATAATGGCTTTGTGCCCAGTTCCTAGTATGTATTTTAAATGATTAAAATATTAACAACAGCTCGATGACTTTCCATGACCAACTCTGGGAGCCCCAGGTGGGAAGGTCAGTAAGAGTTACGACTCTCTTGAGCATAAACCAATCCTGGAGCTTCCCACACCCTAAGACATGAAGCAGGAACAGTCATTCTAGAGCAGATCTGCTGACTACAAGACCTATCCCTGCTGGCCTTCAGGAACTCTGCAAGTCGAATCTTAACTGCTGGCGCCTGAAACACTGGCTGTGATGCGAGGACCTACACCACAGCGACTGGCACTCACTATAAGCCAACACACATTCGCCCTAAGCAGCCGCTTCCTCACACGCCCACAGGCAGCTCTGATGGCACATCCTTAAGCTGATGCTTGAATCTCCCATCATAGGTAGATGCAATGTTCATAGGCAAACACAACAATTAGTCCCCACAGGCTAACAGTGAACTTTTAGCAGCAGAATCTATGGGTTTTTTTTGCCTGAGTCTTCAGTGGGGTCAGGCAAACCAATATAAATGTCCAGAGAACAAGATTCCAAATGCATTTCCTTGTCTGGTACCCAGGACACCCCTAGTACATTAAACACAGAGCCCACTTGACTGGCTTGGGAATAAGCAAGCACTCTCCCACAGGCTACTACCTGCCCAACCACTGGCCGAGCTAATAGGGTCTCCCTCAGCACTCTGTTCAGACTCTGAACAGGAGACGGCTCACTCGCAGCTGCCTCAGTTGGCCTGGACAAAAAGTCAGGCCGTTCTTCCTTGTCACTCTCCATGAGGGATGACCGGCAGGGTTCACTCAGGACAGCTTCAAATTTCTTCATGAATTTGAAAAGGGTCCTGACCCCAGAAGATGAGAGAGAGAAAAAAAAAAAAACCGATTGGCAAGTGAAGAAATACAAAAAACACATTATAATGCATGTACATGTAACTTCATAACCTGTACTTTTTGTATACAACAATCTCCTTAGATATTCAGTCATTTTTTTTCCTTAAGGGAAAAAAATATGGTAGGTTGTCATCCTCCTTTTCCAGAAGAGAAAACTGAAGCCAGGAAGGGTGGGGTTGCTTTGCTCCAAGTAAAGAGCTAGAAGGTGACAGAAGACTGGAGACACAGCCTGCTGAGTCTCGAGGCACGCTAAGGCCTCCTGGAGGTCCACTCTGTTCTGCGTGGCAAGGGGTGTGTTAGAAAGTCACACTAAGCCAACCCGGTGGGATTTTGGCTTTTTTCTCCCCTCAGAAGTTCAAGGCATTTATATTAAGTCAGGCTACGGTAACTATGCAGTCTTGCTCCCTACCACATAAAATTCTGAATTACAGTTGCCCCCAGTTCAGAATTACCTGTGTGTCTTTTCCACAGACTGTTTAATGGACCAGAAGCTGACATCATTCCACTTGGAAATCTTCACAAATTCCTGTAAGATAAATGAAACTCAAGAAATAGCTTTCTCAAGCTAGGGTCATTCTGCTTTTTTACTATTTGCCAAAGACCAGAGCCCGCTCCATCCCAAACACAGGACTGTGTGTCACTGGTCAAGTTAAATAAGTCTAAAAAACTGAACCATCGTTTGTCTCAAAGAGATAAAAAGCAGTGTTGCTATAATCAAGAGGTCACTTGATATGTACTCCCGCTTACAAATCACCAAGTTAGTCATGTCCCCTGTACAAGGATGGGTTCCAAAACCACTGAGAGTGTCAAAAAGAGAGGACCCTCTATTTCAAGGTGCTACAGTGGTGCACGGATGAACACAACACGGTGCACCTCTGAGGTGGGAGATGGGCCTGGGCAAGACCAGATAAGCACAGTGGACTTCGGTGGCAATGTGAGGAGCCTCTGACAGGGCCACTCCACTGACCCTCACACACCTGGCCAGGTCAGCGGGGTGCTGGTGCCACAAAACGTACATCTGGCCATCCTGCCTAGCGGTGGCTGTGCTCACCTCCAGTTCCCTTAGCCCCTGCCTCGCTGTTAAACGGACAAAAGGACAGAGCTAAGGAGAAGAATCTGCTGACTTTGTTCTCCCAAGAGTGAGCACGGCAGCTGTTCATCTTACTTTAAGTTCCTTTTCTAGGGGGGAACGAAGTTCCACAATTCTGGCCTGGACCCGGTCAAAGAATTGATTGTAGTAATGGTACAAGTTCCACAGGACACTGCAAAGTGAATCTGGAAGAAATGGAAAGGAAACAAAAACACCACACTTGCTGCATGTGCTACTGGCGCCGCCTGTGGGCTTCACATTTCAGGGATGACCCTTCCTCGTCTGTGTGCCGAAAGGTTACAGGACGTCTCCCAGGTGGTTATTGAGGGCGCCTGTCTGAGTTCACAGTCCTCAGAGATGCAGGAGGTTAACAACCCTCGACTTTTCACTTCTGCTTGTAACGGGTGTTTTTTATACTTTTGTTCCTAAAGATGATGAACTCAGAGGTTCTGCTAAAACCACAAGTTCAAACTCTGTCTACTCTTACTGTAAAACTGGCAGATACCATCCTTGTTTTAAGAGATGGCACATGAAGCAGTTCACCTCAAATGCTCATCCATGGCCAAACTATACTCATCTTGTCGGGAGATTTTGATCTCAACTGCTGTGGTCAGGGATGGTAACTGACAGCAGCAGTTTTACGTGCAGTTCCTTGATATGTGGCAGTGCTTCACTAGATCAAAGAAGCTACTAATGGCCTGGATCAAGCAGCAGCTTAGCAGGACGTTTACAGCGTCTAGACAGAGAGGTGTTGCCTCAACACGCCAGGCCCGAGAGCTCGCTCCATCTAGCAATTACTTTGGCCAAAGCTCACTAGTCAGTGCTCCACTTATAACCAGTCTGCACCTTACTTTGGATGTTTTTCTCTATAGCTAACATGAATCACATTAAAGCTAAAAATGACTACAAGTGTCTTGTTTAAAACTTGGTGTGCAACAAGACAACTGTCTCCTGTGAGAATTCAAAAGCTAACCCATTTGAACACTGCAGTGAAAAGTGAAAAAAAAAATCCTCACCCTTTCCTTCTGCTTGTGGCATCAGCAAGACATGACAATGGAAAACCAGTAACATCTGAAGTCGCACGTGGAATTCTCCCAGCGAGGACCCTTCGATAAATGCTTGTAATGTGCTGACCAGCAACATCAAGGTCATCTGTTTGTCATCTTGAGAGAGTCAAAAAGGAAAATACGCACGTGCTTTCAACCATCACTCCCTACTCCTGACGTGTGTGTGGTCCACTGTGGGATACACAGAGGGATGGGCATCCGGCGAAACCATAGGCAAAACAAGGCTTTCAAGCAAGGACCACAGCTAACTTCCTTTTTCGCTTGCTTGTCTGAGTCGGGGTCTCACTCTGTCACCCAGGCTGGAGTGCAGTAGCACGATCACAGCTTACTGCAGCCTCAACATCCTGGGCTCAGGCAACCCTCCTGCCTCAGCCTCCCAAGTAGCATGGTCCACAGTCATGTGTCACCATGCCTGCATATTTTTTTTTGTAGAGACAAGGTCTCACTATGTTGCTTAGGTTTGTCTCAAACTCCTGGGCTCAAGCAACCTCCTGCCTCAGCCATCCAAACTGCTAGGATTACAGGCATAAGCCAATGCACCCAGACACCATAACTAACTTCTAAGCTGATTTACAAGTAACCACTGCACACAGGTATGTCTTAAATGCAGTTCCAGCAAATTATGAAATTGAAGTATAAGGTGCTTGCCATAAGTATGAAATGAAACATCTTCAACTCAAGTATGCTGATTACTACTATCTACCAAGAAAGCAACTGTCATTTTGACTTGTTTCATGGGCACAGAGAATAAGACCTTATCATATGACTGGTTCTCTAGACTCTGGAAAAGTCACATAAACCTCTCTGACTTCCAGTTTACTCCCTCAGTGAGAAAAGCACTACACCGCTTTCCTGACTAACTTCTCAGAGTGAAAGTGAGGGCTGAGGGAGTGGGAACAGATAGCTGCTACAGTCTGCAGCACTCATTCGGCTGGGCACCTCCACACATGCAGGCAGTGTGCTGCCCGGCACTACCTTCCTGCTCCTCGGTTTGTTCTTGCATGTGCTTCTCAAGCATCTGATAGATGGAGAACCAGTGCTTGGTCGATTTCTCAGTGTGGCGCTTCATGGTATTATCCAAACTCATAGACCAGCAGCTGAAACATCACAGAAAACAAGAAGGCATTTAGGGAAACCTGTCTGAACTCACTGAAGCTAAGTGCTCACTGCTCTCTGCTCCCAAGCGTAGAAAGAGAGGCCACCCAATGTGCTGCCTCAAGAATGCATGCTGGTAGCCAGGCTCGGTGGCTCAGCCTGTAATCCCGCGCCTTTGGGAGGCTGAGGTGAGTGGATTGCCTGAGCCCGCGGGTTCGAGACCCGCCTGGGCAAGCGAGACCTCATCTCTACAATAAATAAAAATAAATCAGCCGGGCGTGGTAGCGCGTGCCTGTAGTTCCAGCTACTTGGAAGGCTGAGGTAGAAGGATCGCCGGAGCCCAGCAGGTCGAGGCTGCGGTGGCCGGGAGCGGCCACTGCACTCCAGTCTGGGCGACAGAGTGATACTCCCAACTCAAAAAAAAAAAAAAAGAATGCAT
>CAUYQG010260540.1:0-20404 GCA_963574415.1 Tarsius wallacei | reverse complement strand
TGTAGTTCCAGCTACTTGGAAGGCTGAGGCGGAAGGATCGCCGGAGCCCAGCAGGTCGAGGCTGCGGTGGCCGGGAGCGGCCACTGCACTCCAGTCTGGGCGACAGAGTGAGACTCCAACTCAAAAAAAAAAAAAAATGCTATCAGAATGCTTTGTGAAACATTGTTTTTGAAAAATAACACGTTACCTAACTTATGGTAGTGAATAATGAGTCAGAAATTTTCTGGCCTGGATATAAAATGTATATATACTTTAACAAAGTAGACTATTGGAAATTTACTTTAAAGTGGAATTTCTGGAAAGCAGAAAAAAATACTATATTACCATCGATTTTTGACAACTCATATCATCATCTCAAAATTTCCAGTTTCCTGGGACAATTTCATAGAAATGTTTGTGACTTTCTCAGAAATGCAGTACCACATTGACACTTAGTAAAAATAGGACATATGCTTATAACAGTCACAGAAATTGTAAAGTATAAACAATATAAGGTACCGGCAAAAGAGAAAAAAGTTAACATGTACCTTTAAGATAGAAACCCTATAAGATAAGTTCTAAGAAGGTATATAACATTCCACTTTCTCCCAATAAATAAAGTAACTTAGAAGAGAATAGAGATAGTTTACTAAACTTAAGTACACTCAAAAAATGTGAAAATTTCTATAAATTTTCTCACTAATGTTTGCTGATTAGAGACAGCTATATAATAACATAAAATATACACTGTCAAACTGATTTAAGAAGATGGTTATACAATACTGTGAATGCACTAAATGCCACTGATTATTCACTTTAGAATGATTAAGTTTTATACAATGTAACTTTCAGATCAATATTAATTTTTATATCACAGTAATACATTTTAAATAATTTAAATAAATTTTTAAATGATTTGAAGTAAGGTAGAATTAACAGAATCCAATTCATGAACTTTGTTCCCTTAATTCTTAAGTGAAGAAAAATGTACTAATTGAATTTTATATTACTTTTTACCATGAGATACATAAAGTCCTCTGTTCTCGACCAACTCTAGCTTTACCTCTAAAATACAAAAAGTTATTCTATTTGACACCAAGAGTCAAATATTATTAGAAGTCAAACTAATCTAATTTTCATTAAAAAATTAAAAAAATACCATACGTGGCCTTAAAAAGCCATAAGCAAAGAGAAAAGAGGGTTATTTTCAAATTCCACTTTACCAACGACGTGAGTGAAACAAGGATTGTGGCTTCCCACAAACCTCTGTCCAGCAAGTTTTCTTTAGCTTATTATCCACTTTAAACCTGATCAGTTTAAAACAGAAAAAAAAATTGAACAAAAAAGCCAGACACAAAAATCTGAGATGTATTTCTGAAGAGAAAAATGAATGTGCATAAAACATCAAGCCATTTGACCACAGACGAAAATGCTAAACATAGGCAGAAAGATTTTGCAGAAGACAAAGCATAAAATGTTTTAAGAGCCGAATCTATGTATCAGCAATCCAAAAAAACAAAACTCTGGGCCTTTATACATAACTCAGAACCATATAAGCCTCAACCTCCTTGGATATTTTACAAAATAAGTCCAAATCTATTTTTCATCTAAAGTTAAAGCAATGGTATTTGATAAGAATCAAACTTTGTACAGCAGAGTGCTCAACACTGTATATCTCCATTCCATACATTCATTTATTATGAGCAACAGAGTTCTACATAGCAACGTTATACTTCTCCCACTTGAGACCAAACTCCAATGAACTAAATGAAGATTCTGAATATTATCCTTATAACGCCTGATGATATAGAAGGTACACACTAATCAAAAGTAGAAGAAAAAGCAAAAACAAAGAAATAGCACATCAATTACTACAGACAGGGCTCGTGTACTTTATATTCAGCTATATGCCATATACTCTACTTCCTCAGATGATCGCATTCAATGGCATTACTTTATTTCTAAAGTCTCTGTTATTAAATAAAAAAGAAACTGCCACAGCATTAAAAAGATAATTACCCTTCAATGAACATGTTCAAACAAAAATAATTAGCTTTTTAAAGTATATTACTACTGTTCATATTTTCTACTTGTATAATAATTTTACTGAAAACTTATAAATTACGTCTATATAAGCTCATGTTGCCAAATAATTTTTACGCAATTATCCAAATGATTTTTCTTACTCTACATATTTTCTTATGAAAAATATATCATCATATTAACTTGCTATATGCGCCTCAAACTTATAATTAGACAACTTAGTTATCTGATACAAAAAATTGATATATCTATTAAATCCCAAAAACTATACATATTTAGCAGACCAATACATACCACAAAAATATAGACACAGAGATATGTTTTTTGTCCTTGCAACTTCAAATAAAATTAAATTTTCTCCTTCTATATTCTTCAGTCAGTTTATATGAAAGTAGTATCTATAACCTAATCAGCTACTAAATATCAAATAAATGTCAAAATATCATTTATCACTGCATTTGCTCAACTGCTAACAATAACAGCTAGTAATATGAAAGTTGTATGAGTTTTCCAGTGCCCACCAGTGTCACCAGTTTCCTCACCCAAATCATTTCAAATGTACTCTGTGAAGAATAAAACACAAGGATTAGCAAAATGCAAAATTAGTCTGTCTACCTATCAGATGGAAATCAAGTTAGAAAGAATGTGTGTTTGTGTGTGTGTGTGTACGCGCGCGCGTGTGCACACGCGCACATGTCTGCACATATGTTTATAAAGGGAGTATTTTCAATACTGGGATAATCATAAAATTCATTTCATACCTGTGCTCCATAGATATATTTATCCAACATCTTGCCTCCTATTGTCTGCCCTCCTATATCCCAAACTTGAAGAGTAACATTCAAATTTCCTAGAATATAAAAAAATATAAAAATAAGAATACAAAAAATGTTAGGTAACAATATGACAACTGAACACAGTTTCACAAAACACTGTGTCACAATGAGAAATTCTGAATCCAATTTGCCTTTTACTTTGTATTCTTATATGATCAGATATTCGAAAATTAAATCTTTATATACTTAACCACCCGGTTGCACATGTGATTTTTGCTGTAGATTCTAAACTCTATGGGTTTTTAAACTCATAGAATAATAATGCACACTACAAAAATGCACACATAATTTCAACTCAAATGAATATTTTAATGTAAGTAACAGTTATTATGTGTAACAGTAAATTAAACATAGCCAAAAAATTAGTTGTTTTCAAATGTAACCCATAAAATAGAAAGGCTTTTGATGACTCTGTTCAGAACTACTCTAGGAAACATATGCAGTATATCACTAAATGCTATAATGTATTCATACCTGTTCGAAGCATTTCCATTGAAACAAATTATATGAGCTTCCAAGCCTTCACAAAATAGTGTAACTAGTCATCTTCCCCATACAAGCATATAAAAGCATTCTAAAAGGCGAACTTTAAAATTATCTTGTACATTTTGTAAAATATTTGTTTGACTGATACAAAAGTGTAAGAAATAAACTCTTCTCTCTTATCAATGCAACTAACGAGTGAGCAAAAACAGCCAAACTCTGCTTTTACTTTAACATTTCAAACTATTCTAATAAAAGTATGTCATTTTCTCCAAAATCTTAATTAGCACCTTCTGAATGATTTGCAGATCCAAAAAATTCAATATTAAAACTTAGGAACAAAAAAAAAAGTCTCACTTCATAAACAAAAAAGGATTATAGAGACATAAATTTATATACCAGTGTAAAACACTAAAATCAGAGAATATTAGCCATCCATTTTAACTAAGCAAATGAGAAGAAAGTAACACAATGGATTAACCAGCAAAAAAGTTTTACCCTGAGAGTGACATTTTATGAGTGACATTTTATGAGTTTGTATTACAATCTTTCCATTATTTCAATGTAGGTTTGTTCCATCTGCCACCATGCAGAGGATTTCTGTGAGGAACTTCCATTAGCATTAATGAGAACCACTGAAGTTTATCACTGTCATGCCCACAGACACACACTTTCAATGCTCTCAACAACCACTGAAATGTTCTTAAAGGTCTGTGAATGTGAAAATTAGAATGTCACAGACGAAGATTTGTCCAAAAACTTGTATAAACCCAATTTCTTAAATATCTAAATTTTCTGAGATTCATAGTTGAAATCATTCTCCTATAATGCAGTCTCAGATTAAATGGGTGAGAAAGGGCTAGCATTCACTAGAGTTATATAAGTTTCAGAAGCCCCTAGACAAAAAGACAGTAATCTTCTCATTTTACTTGCAAAACTCTTTTGCTTACATCCTTTGTTAAGTCATTTGTTTACACACAAAGATGATGCTTAACAACGTTAACTTTTCCCTATCACTTAACCTCATATCAAGAAATTTGCCTTTTTACTTTCCTTTTCTTTTTGATATTCAGATAACAACTGAATTAGGTGTTGTAAACATTTCAACTATCACTTTAGGAATATGATCCTCATTACATGTTTCCAAATTCTGATTACAATCATTTCAAGACTAAATCATTTATTCAATTGCCTCTCATCTAAGAGGTTCAAATTCATGTGTTGAGGACACTTTTTAAATACATATGTTTTCAAACACTGTTGTTCTTGTTGCTTTTTTTCCCTAATATATAGATACTAGTGACTCAAAAATAAAGGCAGCTATGCATTACTGATAGTCTACTAATATAGAATACTAGCAAAAAAAATTAGTCAGTATAGCTTTAAAAATGTCTATGAGGTAGGTCTAGAAAATATATTTATAACTTCTCGTGGATTTTAGGCTAATTAACACAGTAAACTAAAAATAAATGTTAATTTTGTTCCTATTTGAGAAAATCACATATAGATATAATTCAAATCAATATTCATTTTAGTTTTTGCAGGCATAAATACATGAAGTCTCCTAGTATATTTTTGAGATGACATGCCTATAAAGGTATATAAAGATATTTAAATCATCAATATTAAAAATTTTTCAAAATCAAGAATCCATCTACTTTATAAACTTGCAACTAATTAGGAAAATATGGAAATTGCCGGAAATCTAATCCCAAATGCAAAATGCTACTACAAAATTCCTGCTTCTGTGTAAGAAATGACATATAACTAGGGGAAAAAATAAAATAAATGAAGTGACAAAACACAGGTAAGTTGCTTTTGGTATGCATCAAAGTTACCAAGAGGATTCAACAGTGACCTTGTAAAAGTACACTCGGTGCCTTGGTTAACCTTGCTTAAAGTGCAGCATAGTCAAGATGGAACTAAAAACACAACTCTGCCCACTTCTTGTACTAAAGACTTAGAAATCCTTTTCACAGTAGAACGCTGTTTACTGGACTGTTCCCACAAGCTTCCTGAAAGTATTTTGACTAAGGCTCTTAAGAAGCTCTATCAGCAGAATCTCTGACTAACAGATACACTATTTTAAGCAGTAAATCTGCACAGTGGTTGCATCCAGACTATACAGCATACCGGATCATGAACTATACTAAAATGGATGAGTATGTGCAAAGTAATGACCTTGAAAACTTGCATGAAGAGAATGTGAATAGATGGACAGGAGGTTAACATCCCTAACAATCTGACTGGCCAGAGAACTTACTAGACTCCTGACAAATATGAGATTCACCTACTATACTGCTTTTTTATAAACTTAATAAGGCTGTACTGTTTTATTTAGCAAATTATATAAATATTAATCATCCTACATTTGACACTTGAACGAATGAATTAAAATTAGGGTTAAGGTATATACAGGATACACTATAAATCTTGCAATTTATTCACCTCATTTCTTAATATATCTATTAGTTATATAAAAAGATACATTAAAATAATTTTTTCCTACTAAAATTTTGACTACAATTTTGGGTTTATTAAGCAGCAAGAAACCAACTGCCTTTAAAAAATATAGAACTTTTTTTCTGGAACTCTGCCCATCAAAATAAAAACTTAATCAGGGAAATTAAAATATATAGTCATTCAGAATATACATGCCTTAATGTCATTTTTAACTTAAGTACGTTCTAAGTCTAAAATACTATGCTATAAATTTGGATTTCAAGAATATCAAATTTTTTTACAAAGTACTCAAAATTTTTAAATTGGTAGGACTGCGTAATATGTCAGAAATCATCACAAATATCACATATATAAAATGTCTAAAACCATTATTTGTTTTGAACATTTGAGTAGATGCTTGTTCCTTTATTTAAGCCTTTCTATGAAAAAAAAAAACCATAAAAGTTAAAAGTAATGAGACAAAAAGTCAGTGCTTTTGCCAATTAGGCATCAAAACAAAATAGCTAACAACCAAATACTATATTGAGGTTCTCTGTGTACAAGAACTGGCATCTCTGAAGAAACTGTTACAAAAATAAGTTTCTAGTATGTATATTATATGATTTGTGCATGCATTCTGCTAGGACCACTGTAAATATTCTGAATGTAGCACTGATTACCCATAAGGGTGAGAATTAAATTACAATGACATTTTCCATTTTGAATACACTAAAACATATAAATGAAACAAAACATACAAATGTTTCTCATTAACCCTCTCCTTGAACAATAACCTACTAATGAAAAAACTGGAATTTTTTTTTCTGTATCTCCTAATTTATTTCTCTGGTAGCCAAATACAAACCACCACAAAATATAACAGGGTATATTACTAATGATATATGAAGAATACCTCCAATTACCAGAGTTTTCATTTGCTGCTCTAAAACCTTCATGGGGAGTTGTCTGATAAATGGGGTGTTTGAGAGGTTAACATATTTCAATAATTTTGGAATTTATTAAACCCTTTACTACTATATCATTCACATTTCAGCATATGAATCTGACATTACACTTGCAACTGTTTTATTCAAATGTGTTTCCGCATAGAGGAGAGGGATGGGCAGTTTATAAAGTCAATCAAGATAAACTGCTTTTCATAAAACACTTTAAACATTTAATTTAGCCATTGAAATGGAAAAGACAGAGCATTTTAAAGCCTCAATTGTTCAGAAACTAACTTAAAACATAAACCACTCTTTTTTGTGTTATTATTTCCCTGTATTTCCCACAAAATGTGCTGCAACTGGCATCTAAATAGTTTCTTTGCATGGTGGACTGAAACATCTTGAATGCTCAAACTGTATTTTTATGAGTGCCTAGGGACCCTAAATTTTAGTGGTCTATTAAATGCCAGCAATTTCATGCTGCCTTGCATAAAACAGCATTCACATATTAGAGCACAGAAGTTCCATAGCTACATTATACTACTGTTCCAACTTTTAAACAAAAAACTGAAGCAGAGGCAAATTGCAGTAATATTTAAAAAAATAATCCTTCCCAATCTTTTCACATTTAGTTAATACACCATCTGTTGACAAATATATAGCACTTAATTTTTTAAAAGCTTTCTGGAATTTTATAAGCAACTGTAGTTTATCCTTGAAAAATGTATAGTAGCCAAAAACAGTGAGGGGGTGGAAGAGTGTGTAAACTTTTTCTCACATCCATGGACAATATGCCTTCATGGTAGAGTGCGATGAAAATTAATCTCCCTAAGATAGATTTACTGATTACATATATTTTCATGTACAAATAGCCCCTAAATTTATTTTATACAGTTCTGGCTAATGCCACTTATTGTCGGATTACGCACTCTTGTACGTTAAGATTTTTTAGTCTCTTACCTGGCAATGTTATCCTTCTCAAAAAGAAATCCAGTCCTATAGTTTGTTTGTACTGTTTCCCAAAAGTTTCTTGAGCAAAATAGGTAGCTAGGGAGGTCTAAAAAAATGATGCAAAGAATACAAGAATGAATTTTTGTTTAAGAAATGTGAACATAAGACCACTATTAAATCTTATTAAGTAATCTAAACATTTATACTCCAATTAATCCAACAAGCAACTTTTTAAGCAGTTCTAATCAGCTACAAGGGAAGGATGGACTTAACTCCACCAGGTAAATTTCACTTGCCAACAGCAATCAGTGGAGACAACAGACTACTAATCAGTACGATTTCTTTAAATCTCCAGATTGTCAAACTCCTTCCTGCTAGAAATTAGAATTTGAGAATTCTCAATGGAAAAAAAAACAAACAACACAATTAAAGACCTTAAGCATATCAGTTCAATAAAAATTTCAGGGAACTCTAAGCTTCACTGCTGAGGTAAGTATTCTTATGGTAGCTGTGCCCTCAGCCAATAATCAGCACTAATAAAGGAAGGGGAAGTGCACTTATAGAATTTTTTCCCACACAAAAAAATCCATTTTAAGTGTCCAATTTTTCTCTGTATTAAAGATGTTAAAGGAAAATGATTCTATAGAATGACTATGATAATATGCATCTTTTAAATAAAGAAGTTAGTATTTTTCAAGATTAGTTCAAAGCAGGCAAAATAAATATTCTCCATCCAAGAACCATAATGCTAAAAAGTCACAACATATTATAACCAGAAGAGATACACATTAACTTTTTTTAAATAAAAACTAAAAGTTTTAGTCAGAAACTCTGAAGTCTTCTTTTAGAGTACTATTTCCTAACAAAGAAAAATCATTTTGGTAACAACTGACATAACTCAATAACTCAAAGACTTCCTAAACATTTTAGATGCATTATTTTTATATGTAAACTTCCCCCAAAAGGAGAGAAAGGCAGCTTCAATAAGCTTTTATGCTCTTCAAGACAGACTCCCTGCATTAGGGGGAAATAGTCCTTTTTTATTTTGTAAGTCAAAATTAGAGTTCAACTCTTAAAATGAAAACTAAGATAAAATTTCCAAGATACCTTATTATACTTCACAATGATGCAAGTACAACAGTGCAAAAGAAAACCTGGCCAAACTTCAATTCCTTTTTAACAAGATGATCTAAAATTCCTTTTACACAGAATCATATTTTTCATACAAATGGCAATTTGCATACCCTAACTCTAATTATTTTAGTATTTAAATGACCAGCATTTGTAATAAATACCTAAGATATCTGGACAAGTATTTATTGAGCACCACCCTATGAAAGATGTTCTGCTAGACATTTACAAACAAACTCGCTACATTTGTGACATCCTTGAAGCATGTAATATCAAAACTGAGAGAACAGAAAACAGGTAAGCATTTCTTTTTAAAGACGTTTTTCATTTACCCTTAATTAAGTCACCGAGCTTGTGTAACTTAGAGCATAAAACCTGTGAAGAGTTTCAGAAACTGGAGAAAAATAACTCATTTTTATATTAAGGTATATTCAGAAAAAGTTAATGTAAAGTCCCTTTCCTGGAAAAAGGATTTCTAGATTTTGAAAGCCTTGCCTTCACACGTTTGAGGCAAACACAAAGCTAGGATTTTCAAACTGAAGAAAATACAGACAGGTCATTAGGAATACACAGAATAGTAAAATAAGTTAGCATCTCCTAACATATCTTGCTATAAAAATTGAACAGAGAATTAACTGAACCATTGGGGGGGGCCCTCCTCTTCAATTATCTAGACTCCATGCCTTCTGTCACATTCAATAATTTCTCAAGTCAGTACACAAATACCCTTCTTAAACAATTACAGGTATGAAGTGAACAACCAGCTACCATATCTGATATACTTTAATCTGAGTCTCAATATTTTTTGGTTTGGTAAAACTTCTGCTAACAATTTTTGGACCATACTTCTTTTACTAACACTGAAAAGACACCAAATAGAATGTTTTGCCTCAAAAATCATCTTAAGAGAATATCTAATAGAATCAAAAGTATGACTCAGAACATGAAATAAATAGAAACACGTGTTACTAGAAGGAGGAGATAAACTTCTTTTGGTGAAACTGTTAGTGGTCATCTCAATACTCTACTGCTTCTGTCAGTGTGTACAGAAATGCCCACAGTTAGAATCAGCAGGAAAAACTAATGGTAAAAAAAGCAGCCAAGAGTTAAATCAAGATACAAACAAGGGTGAAAAAGTGGCTGAGTTCACAAAAGGACAATAAAGAAAAAAGAACAAAGGCATTGGTGACTGCCAATAATTTGAGAACTGAATAGACTATGGGGGAAAAATGCTTGATACAAGAATAATGAAAGAAGGTTAGGTGTCAGATGTTTGTGTCAGAAAACTTCTTGCAGGAAAATTTAAAGTAGATTAAGTCTATTTTAGTCAAGATGATGAAGACTAAGAGTCCCATTAAAAAAGTCACTGTCATTCTTTGAAGTTGAATGATAGTTGTAATTGAACATGAAAGTGAAAAAAATTATGCTTTGTCCCACACTAGGCAAAAATTTTAACAGCATTAAAAATCTAATCAGCAACTGGGTTAAAACATGCATGATAGACTAAATAAAAAACAAATACAAAATTATGGACAAATTTCAACCGCGTAATACATACACAACAGATAAATACTGAGAGAAAAATAAGCAAAAGTTTAAAAAACCATGATAGCAAGTAGATATGAATTAAGCTATATAGGCTGTCATTATAACTCTAAATGAAAAATAAACTCAGTTATAAATTGAATGCAATAAGATGTAAGAAACAAATTAGGCGGCCTTTAAAGGAAAATCTAAATGATAAGAAAACTATAAAAAACTATCTTAAACTTTTTATTGAATAAAAACAATGCTGTTAGAAACAATGCTGCTTTATTTATAACAATTCACTCATTAAAGTTTAAGTGTACAAAAATTCATATGACACTTTATAAAGAAAAGTGACCCCAAGTTATTTTCTTCCTCAAAGTGTTTAAAGATAATCACAGCATACTGTTTCCTTGGCAATAAAAAACCAATGACAAAGGACCCAGAAAGACAAGAAAGAAGCCGCAGAATGCTCCAAATTCTGCACCAGAATGACACCTTTCCCAGGTGCCCTCGAAACGCAAACAGTTCAGTGCCTCCTACCAGGAAGGATGCAAAGAGAAGGGGACGCCACAGAAACCAGGGTCCAGACTACGACCAGCAACGTGGAAACGCGAAGCAGAAAACAGGCCACAGGCAGCATAACAACCTGCGTCTCTGAAGAGGGAGGTTGGGAAAGGAAGGAGAGGGAAGCGAGACAGACTTCAGCTCAGAAAGTGTCGACCCTTCGACGGGCACCGACGCAGGAAGGCACCCGGGCAGACTCTCCACGTTGCCTGGAGGGAGAGGCCCCAGCCTCAACCGAGACCTCGTGGCCCCCCTCCCTCGAGTAAGTGCCAGGCACTGCCACCCCATTTCAGAAAAGCCACGACCCTGGGTTAGGAACCCCTGCCTAGGAGACATGGGCACGGACTGGGTGGGGCCTGGCAGTCTCCCCCGGCCGTCGCCGGGGGCTAGACTTCAAGACAGGACCCCCTGGGTCAGGCTGGCCGCTCTGCCCTCAGCCATCAACCCCGGACCGGAGCTCCACAAGCGTCTGCTGCCTGACTGCTGGCACTAACAGGTGCGGTGTCGGGAACAAAGGTAAGGGACAGGTAGGCTACCGCAGTAGCAACTCGTGCTTGTGGCATGCACTGTCTTCTACGCTCTGCGGGCGTATTTCCACATGTAACGTGTGTTTTTACATGTCTCCCTTGCAGCGCCCCTGCCAGTGCCCCCTTGCAGGAGAAGCACAGGTGGGTGAGCCATCTGCCCTCGGTGACCCGGCCGGTGGGCGTCGGAGCCCGAGTTCCCGCCCAGGCAATCCGAGGGCAGCTCGAGCTGGCCTCTCGGGACCTCGCCACAAAAACAGCGAAGGGAGGGCGGGGGAGGGGCGAAAGTGTGGCCAGGACTGCGAGTCGAGGAGGCAGGAGGATGCTGGGCAGATCCCCGCCAGTTCGGAGGGGCGAGACGCCGCAAAGCTCCCCAGGGAGGCTCCACGCCGGTCCGCGTGTTGCACGAGTCCAGGACCCAGACAGGGAGTTGGGAAGCGACTTGTTTTTCTGTTTCTGTGGTTCTGCGTTTGCTTCCAAGGGCGGGCCGGGCGGCTCTCGCCAGCCCTCGCCGGACGCCGCTTCGTGCCCGGACCCGGCCGCGACCGAGGAGCCCGGCCTAGCAGTCTCGGGCGCGGGGTCACGAGGCGACGCCGGGCGGCGGGGAGGCCGGGGGCGCCGAGGTGCCTGCAGGCCCGGGCCCCGGACCCGCTCGAGGACTGACCTTCCCGGACGTGCCGTCCCCCAGCAGGACGATTTTCAGTTGCCGGTCCTGGCTCTCCTCCTCAGAGTCCGACATGGTGTCCCGGGAACCGGGCCCGCCCCCCGAGGTGGAGGGAGCAAGGGAAGGAGGAGGTCTCCAGGGCGGGGGAGAGGAGGAAGGGAGCCGGCGGGGGCAGGACCCCCCGCCCCGGTGGCTCAAGGGCGGCTGCGAGGATGGGGAAGCCTCACTCGCCGGGCGCCATCTTGCCCCTCCCCTCCCCGCCGCGTGCGGCCCCGCCCCGCGGGCGTCGCGTCGGGCGAGCGGAACCACTTGCGAGCCTGGGCTGGGGGGAGGCCTCCGGGCGGGAGAGGCGAGTCGCTGAGCTCTCCTCGCGAAGGCGGTTGGCTGGTAGAAATACGGACGTGCAGCGTTAAAAGAAGTAGGAAAAAATGGAGTCGGTTTTCTTTTAGGGGTTCTAGCGAATCCAGTTGCCGCCCTCCCCCTGGGAAAGGTCCCTGAAGTGAATGGTCTAGCCCGAGGGGGGCGAAGCAGGGACGCCCGGGCTGCCGGCCGTGGTTGCCATGGCAGCCCGGAGGCGGTTGCGAGGCGGCTGGGCGGGACCTGTCTCGGGGCCCTCGCGACGCCCGCGGCCAGGCGGAGCGCGCGGGGGAGTGGCCCCGGGAGCTGGGTGGCCCGGAGGGGTCGCGCGCGGGAAAAGCCCGCGCCTGCAGGAGGGACGGAGGGCGGAGGAGAGGACGGCCGCGAAGGGCGAGGCTGCCGGGAAGCCGCAGCGGCGACCGCGAGTGCGATGGAGCGCTTGGCGTGGCTTATTTTGGCCCGACTCCGGGTTTCTTAGCCCGGACGGCCGCAGCGCCCGAGGGTTCATCCATCAAGCTGGACTGAGCGTCGCCTCCGGGCAAGCGATCTGCACCGCAGCGCAATAGTTCTCAAAACGTGGTCCAGGGACCCCGGCGGTCCCGAGGAAGAAAAAACCATTTACATCGTGATACAGACCCCGCATCTGCCTGTTTCGCGTCCATCCTCTCACCAGGATACAATTTTCCAGAGGATGCAGGTTATGTATTACGTTATCACCCTCGCTGCCAAGGAAGCCTGTGCCCGTTATTCTGTTTTTAAACATGTCTCGATTTTTATTTCAATGTAGTGATGGTAGGTATGACCCACATGAACATGAGCTCTTTGGAGTCCACAGTGATTCTTGACAATAGAGGGGTCCTGGGTCCAAAAAAATTTGAGAAGGCTGCCCTGGATGATCTCAGTCCGGAAGCATAGATAATTTGCATATCTGAAAATTACAATATAATGAGATAAATTCAACAATAATGCTGGCCTACTATGTTTGTTTCATTGCTAATCACTTTACATGGACTACCACCTTTACTCCTCATAGAAATTTTGTAAGTAGGTGGGACTATCCCCATTTTACAGATGAAGAAACTGAAGTTACAAAAAGCTTAGCTCAGAGACAGTCTCTTGGAGAGAATATGGGAATTCAAATGAGAAACAGGACAGTGTAAAGAGATGCCTTTCCCTGGAGGAAGCATTTTCTAATCACAGACCTGCACTTATCAGATATGAGTCCTTGCGCTACAGTTTTTTTCATCTATAAAACAGACTACCTCCTTCATAGGGTTGAGAATTAAATGACACAATCAGTAGATAGCACAGAGAATACAAAGCTTGGTGTTGTAGTAAGCACTCAATATCGATCAGTGTAATTATCACCCCCATCATCATCATCAGATGATGGCCCATGTTGGGAGCATCACTACATTTTAACCAAGTTGCCTTACACAATTTCTTCTATAAACCCTCAGTTTCTTCACCTGCAGATAGGGTTGGTCCTCAATAATGGGTATCCTGTTAGTACCCAGTTATTTCCCCACTCCCCCACTACCACAACCAAGTTTCTAACTTCTAAAATTGTTAATGAGATTATTAAAAAGAGAGTATGTCATTGTTAGTTTGGGGAATCTTCTTTTAGTGAGGACAGAGCTAATCACCTCTTGTCCATCGGCAGTTAAAATGCCAGAAATGTGCTTTTCTGCTCTTCCTTGATGGAGATGGCTATGTGACCCACCTGGTCAATGAGACAGAAGACAGTATCCTTTGGAGGACATTTGGGAAACCACCTCTCCCCTCATTTAAAAGAAAAAGAAAGAATCAGAAAAACCTTCTTCCTCCTTTTTTTTGCTGTCATTATTTGGTAAGAACAGGACGTTTGGAACTTCTAGTTTCCTCAGCCTATGTTCTAGGCTTCTTGTTATAGGAAAAAAAGACTTAGAAACAAAAACATTGTTACTGGCACAACTACTTTGCCCAAAAACTAAATTTAGCTAAAGTGATAGGACTGATTTTCATGTGTGGTTTTATATGAATGAAAATTTAGAAGGAAGCATCCTATTTTCCAATCATCAATTTTCAAGATGACTGCTTTGATGAAGAGACAATATTCATTTGGATATGGGTGCATCACTAGAAAGGTGTTGCTACATAAAGCAAAAGTCGTTGCATTATTTTAGTGGCCATATTTTTACAGATATGTGGCAAGTTGCCAGGCTTAAAATTAAAATTTGAAACTTAGAGCCATTCTTGCAAATTAAAAAGAAAAAAATCTTCCTCTCTGCAGAAAACCATTTTAGCATTGAGAACATCCAGTATCATACTTTGATATTCTAAAGAGACATGAAACTGTTCCACCTGAAAAAAAACTCTGGATTCTTGGGTACAGTGCCTATAAAAGGATCAAAAACCGGAAGAATAGTTTGCAGTGGTCTTAAAACTAATAAACAAAAAGGTTTAGAAAATAATTGTAGAAATTCTGTAAAATATATTTTATAGCACCCCGTCAGATAATCACCAAACTGTATTTGAATACATCCACATTTAATGAGTTTATTTTTTCATGAAGTAACCTGGACTATGGATACATAGACTTAGTTATTAGAATATTGTCTCTGATGATGAACCAACGTTTATCACTATAAATGCCAGCTAATGGTATTAGGTATGTCTTCTGAAGTAAAAAACAAACTTCCCATTCTTCTGGAAGACGTTCAGAATGATTTATTAATACTTAATGATTAATTTGACAGATATCTAGTGAATGTCTACTATGTGCCATTCTTGTTCATCCTCAGCACTTCTAAGCACTGAGGACACAAAAGTGAACAAAACATACAGGGTCCTGCTCCCATGGAATTTTCTGTTAGAGGGGTGTAGTAGGCTGAAAAATAGCTCTTCAAAGATATCAGGTCCTAATTCTTGAAAACTGTAAATATTACTGTATTTGAAAAGAGCATCTTTCAGATGTGAAAGCATCTTGAGACAGGGAGATTATCCTGGATTATCTGGGTGGACTATCAGTGCAAGCACAAATATCCCTATAAGAGAGAAGGGAGGGAGGTTTTTCCCAGACAGAAAAGGATAAGGCAGGATAACCACAGAGACAGAACTGGAGTAGTGCAGCTACAAGCCAAGGAATACTGCCAGCCACCAGCAGCTGGAAGAGACAAAAAAAAACTTCTTCCCTGGAGTGTCTGGTGGGAGCAGGTGCCTGCTGGCATATCTATTTCAGTCCAGTGACACTGATTTAGGACATCTGACCTCCAAATCTGTGAAACAATAAATTTAGTTGTTTTAAGCTATCAAGTTTGTAATTTTTTACAACAGCCACGGATAACTAATACAAGGAGGAACACAGATATTTAATAAATCAAGAAAATTTCATATTCAGATACATTTTAAAAGATAGTAAATGAGCTGATGAATGGGATTGAGTACAAATATCTAAACATTATTATCACTAATAAAGTTGGGGAAATAGTAAATGAATGAGACAATAAACTTATTTCAGCAACTACCAGTCTCTGCTGTCTTCTTAAAAAATCTAATAGTTTCCTTCATCTTTTTGCAGTATGTCATAATTTTGAAAATGTAGGTTCTAGGACTAAAGTCTAAGTAAGGCAAAATAATGGCCAAGCTGCCAGCCATGCTCTTGGCATTTCTGTATTTCTGCTGAAAATCTAAGAAAAACGTAGAAATGATTCCCAGAATTTTTTGGCTTATTAAACTCCTGGAAGACAAAATTTAAGCCTCTCTTCCTAAAATGTATCTTCTCCCTTGGTTGTATGTATATCTACGTGTGTGTATGTGTGTGTGTGTGTGTGTGTGTGTGTGTGTGTATTTAACCACCACTTCGAACAAGATATAGAATAATTCAGGATCCCAGAAGGTTTCCTCATGCCATCTCTTTGTTATTACCTCCTCAAAGATAACTATTATTATGACTGCTAGCACTGTAAATTAGTTTTACCTGCTTTTCAGCTTCATATGAGTAGATTGCAGACAGTATGTATTCTTTGGTATCTGACTCTTTTCACTCAGTAGTATGTCATGAGAGTCATCCATGTTGTTATGTGCAGCAGAAGTTTGTGCTTTTCCATTGCTGCATATTATTCCATTGTGTGAATGTACCACAATTTATCTACTCTACTGTTGATGGACATACAGGTTGTTTCTTATTTGGGAATATTATGAATTATGCGCCTTAGCATAATTCCCACCACTCCTTCAAGGGAAATCTCAATCCATTAATAGCACTCCCGTCTCAAAAAAAAAAGAAAAAAAACTTCATCTACATTATATGGTCTTGAGATGGATAAAGCATGCAACAATCATGAAACTAGTTATTGGCTATACCTTTTGAACATCTGCATTTGGTGATTTACTCTAGGAGTGTCTTATCTACTATATCTAGTAGTATGTACTTAAACTTCAATTTTCATATATTGTTTTTATCAGCATCGTGGAAATGTCACTTCCATGCAAAATGTATTAAGCTCACTTTCAATCAAAGCCTTTCTGATTTTTTAAAATTAAACTTCATCCCTGAAAATAAACACATGACAATAGATGGGGAAAGTGAGGGAGGGACAAGAAATGAAGGGGTCATCAATAGACAACGTATTTTTGTAAAGACACTATTTATAATTGGGACTGTATCGTACAATACTTGGGAATTGATCTAAGATTAATTAGGTATATTACTTTTAGGGAAAAAAATATAAAACCAGTGAAATACATTAAATAAAAACTAAATAAATGGAGAGACATGTCTATAAGAAGGAAAACAATGTAAATATATCAATTTTGCACCAAATGATCTACAAAGTTAATGCAATTCTAATAAGATTTCTTTCACTGAATTTGAAATGACATACATGGAAGGCAAAGATACAAGCATAACCAAGATATTCCAGAAAAAGTTCAAATAACTTTCCTTACTGTATATTAAGATTTTTGATACAGTTATAATAACTAGGATCTAGTGTAGTATTGGTGCAGGAATAAACAAATTGACCACTACAACAAAAAAGGAAGGCAAGAATAGACTACCAGATACATGAAACTTTGTTATATCAGAGAGTATATAAGGGTGACCCCAAAAAACAATTTCTTTATTAAAAAATTGTCTATTTATTCTTACATATTAAAACTTCAGTCGCCTTTAAAGCACTCTACATTTGATGCAATACACCCATCCAAATGCTTTTCCACTGCTCAAAACAGTTTTTAAACTCATCAATTTTGATGCCTTTTAGTGTTTCTGCTGTTTTTTGCTTCACCGCTTCCACATCTGCAAAACGTTTCCTTTTGAGGACTTTTTTCATCTGGGGAAAAAAAAGTTGATTGGGATGAGATACAGTGAATAAAGAGTGGGGCACAAGGGTCATGCAGTTTTTGGTCAAAAACAGTGTGGTATGGGAAGATGTATTATCATGGTAGAAGAACCAGTCAAGTTTGCCACAACTCGGGATGTTTCTTCTCAGATCATGATGCAAACTTCTCAAAACTTCCAGATAAAAGTTGATTGTTTGAATTGGACAAACAATTTTCAAGGGGCCTGCCCTCCAAAAGATAATTTCAAATTTTTTTGAGGAGGTCCCTCTCTTATATGCTATTATATCAAAAAAGAAAGGGGTGACAGTTGGAAACCATATTGGAAAAGAAATGAAATTAGAATTCTACATTTTATCATACACAAAGAAATAAATTCTAGTTGTATGAACATCTAAATGTGAAAAACAAAACTTAAATACTATGAGAAGGCTATCTTTCTCATCTTGGGATAGAGAAAGATATCTTGATTAAGGCACAAAGATTTCCTATAAAATAAAGCATCAAGAAAATTACTTTAAAATTAAAAACTGTTCATCAAAACATACCATAAAGAAAGTGAAATCATAAACCACATACTATTCAACACATAAAATGTATAACCAGCTGGTATCCAGAATCTCCACAGAACTAAAAATCAATAAGAGAAGAAAAATTCAGTGAAAAAATGAGGCAACAGCGTGAAAAGACATTTCACAGGAGAAGAAACATGTATGGTCAACACACTTAGGCAAAAATGTTCAATCTCCTTAATATAATCAGAAGGAAAAAAACACAAAAGGGGGCTTAATGAGATCCCATTTCATACCCAGTAGGGTTAGCAAAAGCTAAGAAGTTCAATATCTTCATCAGTCAAGAAAATGAAAAATGCATAGTTATGTTAACAGAGAGAATTTACTATAGAGAATTAGTTACATTGTGTTAAAGTACAGAGAAAAAGAAAACATGAGCATAGCACAAAGTTAGTTACTGCAGGAAGAATTTACTCTTAGACTGGGGGGTGGAGAAAGGGTTTGGGGTTATCATCACTTTGAAGCTGAAAGAAGAAGACCTGGAGAGTTGAGACCCAGACTTTTGCCTTACTGCTTCTGTTCTTCAGGAGTATAAAGGAAGGGCTCAAGGAAAAGACTCAGAATTCTTTTTTAAAAAATATTTTATTTTAAATATGTGGGGTACAATTCAGCATTAGGTATATAAGTGGCCATCATACAGGTTAAGTTTGGGCCTCCCTTTGGTCCCCACTTTGCCTGGTTTGAGATCAGGGACCCTTATTGATATTGTGTCCCCCACTACCACCTCCACCACGGTAGTATCCCACTACTGCCAATTCATTTCTTAAAGTATTATGGTAATTGTTCAGGGTCCGCTTATAAGTGAGAATATATGGTACTCTGTTCTTTGTTTCTGTGATAGATCACTGATTATGATAGACTCTAAATCCACCCAAGTTGCGAAGTCCATGTTTGTACTTCTTCATGGCTGCATGATATTCTATTTTGTATATGTGCTACATTTTTTTATCCAATCCAGTTTCGATGGGCAGCACGGTTGATTCCGTGTTTTTGCTATTGTGAATAGTGCTGCAATAAACATGCATGTGCAGGTATCTTTTTTGTAGAATGATTTGAGTTCCTCTGGATATATTCCCAGTCGAGGGATTGCTGGGTCATATGGAAGGTCAATTTCTGGTTCTTCCAGAAATTGCCATACTGTCTTCCAAAGAGGTTGCATTAGTTTGCATTCCCACCAACCATGTAGAAGCATTCCTATTTCTCAGCATCCTTGCCAGCATCTGTTGTTGTTTGTTTTATTAATGATGGCCATTCTTACTGAGGTTAGGTGGTATCTCAATTTGGTTTTGATTTGCGTTTCTCTGATGATTAGTGAGGTTGAGCACTGTTTCATGTGTCTGTTGGCTGCCCGTAATCTTCTTTTGAGAAGTGTCTATTATGTCTTGCCCACTTTTTAATGGAGCTGTTTTTTTGTTTGTTTTTTTTTCTTTTGGCATGTTTGAGTTCCTTGTAGATCCCGGATGTTAGGCATTTGTCAGGTATACAGTTGGCAAATATTTTTTCCCATTCTGTGGGCTGTCTCCCTGCTCTCTTGATGGTTTCTTTTGCTTTGCAGAAGCTTTTCAGTTTGATGAGGTCCCACTTGTCTATCTTATCTCTTGTGGAATGGACACTTGAGGTTTTGATCAGGAATTGGTTGCCAGTTGCAATTTCCATAAGGGTATCTCCTGCATTTTCTAAGGTTCTTATAGTTTGAGGTTTTATGTTTAGGTCTTTGATTCATTTAGAGTTGATTTTTGCATATGGTGATAGGTAGGAGTCCTGTTTCAATCTTCTGCATGTGGTCAGCCAGTTTTCCCAGAACCATTTACTAAATGGTTCTCCTCTCCCCAGTGGTTGCTGTTGGAGGCTTTGTCAAAGATGAGTGGGTTGAGAAATTGAGATTTTGCTTCCGAAATCTCTATCCTGTTCCATTGGTCTATATGCCTGTTCTTGTACCAATATCAGACTGTTTTGATTATGGTAGCCTTATAAGACTCAGAATTCTAAGGAGGGAGTTCCACTTGCTGCTACTAGTCATTCTTTGGAAGATCAGTAAAGGGGATCCACAGAATCAGAA
>CAUYQG010260534.1:0-18495 GCA_963574415.1 Tarsius wallacei | reverse complement strand
CTCAGGCAATCCACTCACCTCAGCCTCCCAAAGGCGTGGGATTACAGGCTGAGCCACCGAGCCCGGCTTCGTGTCTACTTCTAAGTGAACAGGCTTAATAAGACCATCATACATGGTGTTCTTTATTCCTTTCCTTCTTCCCACCCTCCTCTTAAACCTAACCTTGAGCCACATCCGGAGAATGAGGGACTCATGACAGGCAAGGGTCAAAGAGAGGTGACCCCACAATTTACTGTGGCTCAGCCCTCTCTCTGAGTAGCAGGGACTGAAAGTAACTCGGGCGAGTTTTCCCAAATAGGAGATCCCCAAGGGCAGACAGATGGGCGTCCCAGCCAGCACAAGCCCCAGAGAGGTTGGGGGCTCAAAGCTGGTACCTGTGTGACAAGAGGCTTTGGAACCCAAATGCAGAGAAAGGAAGGGTGGTCTTGGGGCAATTATCTCTACCTGGTATGATCCAGGGGGTCCCTTTTCTTTCTAGTGTTTATTTGTGTTTTATACTCTTTCCACAACGAACACGTAGTCTTTTTATGACCTGAAAGCAAAAGTTACCCTTTGTAAAGGGAGGTGCTTGGGTTCAAGGGTCCCAGAAGCACGTGCTCTGAGTGAGGCCATCAGTGATCAAACTCAGCTACAACCTGCTCCGACCTGCCACCCAGGCAGTGTCCCCTCGCCTGGCCCTGCCCTCATCATTCTTTGACTGGAGGGACAGCTCAGCCAACCTGCTCCGGTGACCCTCTTGGGACTCAGTTGCTGAGCATTTGGGAAACAGAAAAAGCCTTGCCTGGGATCTGTGGTCCCCAGGCTGAGGCTGCCAATAACTTTGATTCCCAGAAATCAAAAATATCGCCTGCCGTTCAAGCCTAGCCCTGGCCTGAGTTTCCAGCCTTATCTGGAGTCACACATGCTGCTTCTGGCTCCAAGAGACGGCCAAGTCGTTTGAAATCTTCTCGTAACTCACTCACACATTTATACCTCACTTAGGCGGCTTTCTCAACTTAAGCTGCCCTTCCCCTCCCCTATCTTATCCACTGGAGAACTGAAAAACTCCTATACATCCTTCAAGGCCCAAATGGCTTTCTTTGATTGTCACCCCCAAGCAGTTATATCTTCCTTCATCTGTTCTCCCCCAATATTGCATATAGGCTTCAATTATTTAGGCCTGTAATAGTTCTTTGTTGATTTATCTGCCCCATTAGGCTATGAGCTCCTTGATGCCATTAACTGTGTCTTATTTTTACTTCCATCTCCAACACAGAGTCTTTCGTGCATTCACTCATCTACCCATCTCCCCAGCCATCATCAGGGACAACTTTCATGCTAGACACTATCACACACACACACACACACACACACACACACACACACAGGTGCAAGACAGCGTGACAGTTGACAACCACGTGCTCAGCCATGTGGCTTGGAACAAAGGGCCTGGACAACCTGTACTTGTTAAACCACAGACAACCTTGACCTTGGCCTTGGGAAATCTTGCCTCTAAACCCAGGGCCATGAAAGATGAAGCTCTTCCCATCCTGGGTAACTACTTACTCTAAGAAGCAAATCATTCTCCCTCAGTCACTTTGACTTCTGGAGACCCAAGGAAGTAACCAACTTCAGATGTGAAGCCAAACTAGCGATCAAAACCCAAGGGTCCTGTTGCCAATCTGTGCCATGATACCAGGATCTGCTGTGCATTGGCTGGCATCTTCTAAAGACACTATTCAGTACTGTTGTCCCCACTGCCCATGAAGGTGCCAGGAAGAGGCCAGTCAGGTCCTTTATGTTGACGTTTCTTGAGGGAAACTGGTGCACAAAATAATTGGCCATCCTACACCTGGAGTCTAGAAGTACTCAGCTCCCGGGAGGGCTCAGATCTGTGTCTCCTTCTTACCACTTCCCACGGACTTCATTCCACCCACCTCAGTGGCCGTCCCTCCTTTCCCCAGCCCCAGGGCAAAAGAGCAGGCAGTGGGGTTAATTGACTGGAAGCCTCTCCTGAGGAGCCAGCCCCACTCTCCCGGGCTGGGCCTTCTCCAAGCTGGCGTTAGGCGGCCTGGCAGCCGCACGGCCCCTGGGGATCTCAGAGCCTGGTAGCTGTCAGTGCCTTCCACTCACTTACCCTTTGTTAATTGCAGAACACACAGATTGCTGGGTAGCACTTTCCAATCCGGTGCCTTTTCCTGGATCCTTTGGCACTTGGCAGCTTGCAGGCAGCTGTGCAAAACAGCAAGGAGCTTTCTCGTCTGGTGCCAGTGTCAGAGAGCTTGGAACTCTATTTCTGATTTCTCCTTTTTTCTCATTCCCCTCCCCCACTCCAAGTGCTCTGTTTTGCTTATTTCTCCCTCCACTCTCCCTTATCTCTGCAACGCCTTTCTGTGCCTCACCTTTCAAGCTGGGGACTCTTCAGATGCCCGTCCCCCTATACCCACTCCCCTACACCCCAAAGATCAAAAAGCGAAACTTCCCACTCTGGCATTACTGTATAGCCAGGCAGACATGATTGAATCCTCCTGGCCAAATGGGAGGAGGTGGGTGAAGAGATGAAATTGTCTCCCTCACTCGAGGAAAGGTGTGGCCAGACCCTCTGCTCCAGGATCAGCCAACCTGAGTACCTGGGGCCTTCGCAAACGCCCAGGAGGGCAGGCAGTTGCCTGTAGGTAACTGAAAGGGAGTGAGAGGACTGAGCCAGAGTTCCTGCTGGGACCAGTGATAAGCCAGGCCCCTTCCCCACCCTTCAGACCTCTCAAACCAAATCCAGCCATAGAGCCTTTACCTAAGGAGTTCCCCAGGTTGGGGGAGGGATGTCTCTGGACTCTCAAGTCTATGAAAGGCCTCAGAAAATGCAGCTCTCTGACTGTCCCCATGGGGACAAGACAGAGGTTGGAAGTGGGGCTGACTGAAGTGGCAAGGGCTGGGAGTGGGCCATGGTACCCACAACGTCTCCCCATCCACTATGTGCAGAGCCTTTTATGGGCTATGAAGATGCTCAGGATGTTGGCCTATTCTTAAGCAGCTGAGTCTTGTCTGGTTTCTTTCCGGTCCAAGGGGACTAAGCATCTCTGCCCTTCCCATGTATGGGGCACTGTGAGATCAATTGGTTGGATAGTTGCCTAGAGAGTAAGCTCTAAAAGCCCATTACAAATGGAAGGTAATCATGAAGAGGGCAGACCTCCAGCTTCCAGCACCACCATCTTTAGTTAACCAAAGATAAATCAGTCAGGCAGGACAAGTCTGGGAAGACAGTCTGTATCACCCTGGTCCCAGAATGGGATTGCTCTGACTCCCCATCAAGCCCCGACTTCCCCTAAATGTCTCGCTTGCCAGCTCCAAGCTTGCTTGCCAGAAAAACACCGGGCTCCAAAGTGGAAAAGGAAATCTCATGCTCTGTGAACCCAGATTCTTCCAAAGTGCCCACAGAGTCCAGTTCCTTCTCTGCAGTTAGAATATTGTGTGTCTATTTCTATGCCGGGCAGTCGTGCACAAACTCAGTATCCTACGCTCACAGGCACACACACACATACACACACACACGCACATCCATACACATACACACACAGGCACACACACACTTCTGGGACCAACTTCTAAGAGAAAGAAGTGACTACTGTTCTTACATTTCGAACATTTAAGAGTCCTCCTGAACAATCCTCCACCTCCTCCTCCCTTCTCCTGATACCAAGAAGGGTCATAGGTATCAGACTTCCCATTTCCAGAGGCAACTGATAAGGAAAAGAGTTGCCTTCCCAAGGCCATCCAGTCCCTGACACTTATGGGCTGCCCAGAGTGTCGGCCCAGGCACACTGACTAAACTCCCCAGGAGCTCCTGTCCTGCTGTCCTGAAAAACCCATCCTAGGCTTTTTGTGTGCTTAAGGATCAGAAATCCAACTCATCTACACGGTCTATAATCTCTCTACTACGGTTGACTCTTGAACAATGCAGGGGTTAGGGACACTGCTCCTCCATCAGTCAAAAATCTATGTCTAACGTTTGACTCCCCCAGAATGTACCTGCTATAGCCTATGGTTGACCAGAAGTCTTACCGATGGCATAAACAGTCAATTAACACATGTAGTTGTAGTAGTTGTTTGTAGTTACATGTATTATATCCTGTATTCTGAAAGTAAGCTAGAAAAAAGAAAATGTTGTTAAGAAAATCGTAAGGAAGAGAAAATGTGTTTGCTCCTCATTAAGTGAGAGTGGGTCATCGTAAAGGTCTTCATCCTCATCATCCTCACATTGGGCAGGCTGAGGATGAAGGGGGCGAGCCAGGGTTGGTCTTGCTGTCTGAGGGGTGGCAGAGGTGGAAAACATGGAGGTGGTGGGCAGGGGGGCAGAAGGGATAGGCACAACCGGTGCGACTTGTATTGAAATAAATCGACATATAAGTGAATGCAGTTCAAATCCGTGTTGTTTGGGGGCCAACTGTATGTTTTTTCTTTGAATTGTAGTCTCACTCTGTCACCCAGGCTGGAGTGCAGTGGCACGCTCACGGCCGCCGCAGCCTCAATCTGCTGGGCTCAGGTGATCCTTCCGCCTCAGCCTTCCAAGTAGCTGGAATTACAGGCGCACGCCACCACACCCGGCTAATTTTTTGATTCATTGTTAGAGATGAGGTCTCGCCAAGTTGCCCAGACTGATCTCGAACCCGTGGGCTCAGGCAATCCTCTCACCTCAGCCTCCCAAAGTGCTGGGATTATAGATGTGAGCCGCCGCACCTGGCTCTATTTCCTTTTTTTAACCTTAGCATTTAGACAAGCTCCTTTTGAAAATGCCAGCCTTTCTTAGCTGTAGCAAGGGAAAGGATATTTGGTCTATGATTAGTCCATCTTAGAAAGGAGAGCGCCCACCTGGAGGCCAGGACGGGGGTAGAAGGAGGCAGCTCCGTTGGAGTAAGAAAGCCCAAGGTGTTGAGGACCTCTCAGCAGCCCCTTTCCTCCTGCAGGGTCTCCTTCCAAAGTCTGGCTCCGCTCAGACCCGACAGGTGTCTCAAACACAGGGCTCATACTCCAGCCTCACAGGGCACTTCCCTAGCCTGGCAGGCTTGGGCAAGACTCAAAGCTACAGATGTCCCTCTCTTACCTCCTGAAGCATCTCTGAATCTCATCCTAGAGAGCTCCAGCTTTCTAGGGTGACTGCAGGCTAGAAGTGACATTCTAATTCTTAAAGATATTCTAGAAGAGCTGATATCTGATGGGGGTTCCCATTTCCAACGCAGTCCCAGTCCTCCAGATAATATCTGTATATTTCAATAATGATCTTCCAAAAACGACGCCTCCCGGAGAAATGATGGGATTGTCATGATGTCATAGGAAGAGCACAGGATGGCACTGAGGTCAAAAGGCATGAGACATCAAGCCAGCCATTCTCAAAGACCCCAGGGTCCAAGGTCCCTTCCTCTTTGAGTTTTTCCTCTCACGGCTCCAGACAAGTAGTGTGACCCCCTCTGAAGCCCAACTCGCTCGCCTTTTAGAATTCAGTTTCCTAAGACACCTACCAAATGTTGATTCTATGGTACAAATTGTAGTTTCCTAGGACTGGCCAACGAGGGAAGGTTTATGGTCAAAAGGAGCTTAGGCAATCCTCAGGCCAACCCAAGTAAATAACAGCCACACTGACCACACAACATGTGGGGTTCCCCTCTGCCGAGTCCTCCCCTGCTGGTAGGCACCAGCGCCTGTCCATAGGAGCAGCTCCAGAGGGAACCTGAACCGTCTATTGACCATCAGTGTTCCAGGCAAGCACAGGGTCATCAGGGCAGCTGGGAAAACTGGGCAGGAAGGACTGGTGGCCTGCCTCAATGAACCCAGCCCAGGGGTTTGCAGAGTCTTTGCCAAGCTGGCCCAGTTGATGAGTTAAAGCTCCCCAGGGTGAAAAGAGGGCAAGGAGAGCCTTCCCACCCTGATCAAGGCTCCAGATCAGACTTTCCACCCAGCTCCGGCTCTGAACACCAACTCCATGACCTGACAGGGCCCAGCCACCCCTCTCACCCCCTCCCTGGCCTCACTCTGGGTGGGACTCAGGCCTGGGGGAATTGAAAAGACCCAGCCAGCTTAGGTTGCTATTGTTTGGTTTAAACAAACCGCTGACTGGGCTGACTTGGAAAGGGATAAGGAGAGGCTGAGGAGCCCAGAGCTGGCTCAAAGGGACTGGGCTTCCCTGGCTCAGCTCTGGACCGCTTCATCCTGCTAGGGTGGCTTGAAGAGCTCTTTGGGGAGAGTTGGCTGGGTTCTTAATGCCTCTCCTAGAAGAGAAGGCATCGAGGGGAGGGTCTTCCGACCCGTTAGCCTTATCCCAGACCCCAGCCTTCAGACCCTGGCCACACCTGGGCCTGAATAATGCAGGGCTCCAAAATGGGGGCAGTCAGGGTACAGCGCTGAGAGAGAGGCAAGGCACGGCAGTGTGGGTGCGACTGGATTTAGAGGCTGCCCAGATGCTCCTGAGCAGAAAAGAAGGGGGTTAGGCAGAGTGGAAGGATGATAAAGGAAAGAGATCTCACCTGCATTGGGTGAAGAAGACACAGTGTAAGGGGCTTGTGGGAGAGGGTCTGTCCTTCCACCGTCTCCTCCCCCTTCTCCCAACCAAAGCGGACCTGGACCTAAAGAACCCACCTGGGAGAGGGAAATCTGGCAAAGAAGCCCAAAGTGAGAACTGTAGTAGACAAACCTCAGCCCAAAGGAGAGGAGATCAGGTGGGTCTGGACTGGGCGAATGGGGTTTTAGTTCTGTAAAAAGTAAGCCACTACAAAAATATTATCCGGGTATGGTAGTAGACGCCCGTGGTCTCGGCAATTCAGGAGGTTGAGGCAGGAGGATCACTTGAGGCCAGAAGTTTGAGGCTACAGTGAGCTATGATCACACCACTGCACTCCAACTGGGTGACAAAGTGAGATCTTGTCTCAAAAAAAAAAAGTGTCGAAAAGCCTGAGGCAGAAAGATAGCTTGAAGCCAGGCATTTGAGACCTGCCTGGACAATATAGCAAGACCAGACCCCGTTTCTATTTAAAAAAATTTTTTATATAGCCAGATATAGTGGCATGTTATAGTCCTGCAACTCCAGAGGCTGAGGCCGAAGAATCGCTTGAGCCCAGGAGTTTGAGGCTGCAGTGAGCCATGATAATGCAACTGCACTCCAGCCTGGGCAACAGAGTGAGACCCTGTCTCTAAAAACAGAAAACAAACAAACAAAAGTAAACCACAAGCCAGGGATTGGATCTCACTTTCCTTTAACCCCACCCTCAAACGGAGCCTCCCATCTCTTCCCCTATCTTTCCACCACCCCCATGAGTACCTCGGTGAGGCTTGGTAGAAAGGTGGCCAGGGCACAGTTAGGTGTCGGCAGACTCAATTAAGAGCCACGCTAATCACCTTCATTAAGGCTATAAAACCCCACACCTAAGGGCCATGGGGCTCCCTGGCATGGCCCAGGGCCCCGAGCCATGGCACAGACCCAGGGGCCCAGCTCCAGTCCCTTTCATCTGAGCATCTCCCAGTCCTCCACAAACAGTAATTAGCGCCCGCCTCCAGGGTCACCTCATTATCCCACAGACACTGAGTAGAGGGGAGGAGTGAGGGAAGGCAAGAAGGAGGGAAACTGAGGCTACCCCGTAGCCAAAGAAACTGCCCCAGGGTTGTGGGCTGAGTCAGCTGGGGGCTGGGAAGAAGTTGCTGCAGAATCAGGCAGAATCAGGCGGTCCAGCCTCCTCCTGCCTTCCCTTCCATCCTGGTTGCTCAGACGGCCATTGGCCTAATACTCTAAAGGCCCCAGAGTTGAGTCCTCTCTCCTGAGGACCAGAGAACCAACAGCACCTCCCTTAGATCTGACCAGACCCTGCAGGTTATGTCCTGTGCCCAGTCTCAGGGCACCCACGGAGACTCCTCCAAGGTCAGGTGATCCATCCCTGTGACTGTCCTCTGTCCCCCTGAGGTACCCATTCCCACAGCCTGGTCTCCCAGAAGCAGTGATTCATCCTCTTCTTCCATCCTCTTCCCTCAGAGAGAGAAACAACAAAACCCACTTGGACTATCGTGTGCCCCAGAAGTAACCCACAATCCTGCTTGTTTCTTATTTCAGGGTACTACCATGAGGGAAGGGAATATTCAGGGCCGGCAGTTAACAGGTGAGTAAGACCCTCCATTGCCAGGGCCAAAATGACAGTTACAAGCGTCAAACAGTACAATTTCATACTGCGGCTTCACACTGTACAAACACCGGCCCAAGAGTGTACTCTGACTTCATCTCTCCATGACTGCTTTTTTAAGGTGTCCCCATTTTAAAGAGAATAAGACTGAGGCACATGTACCATGTCACACGGCTAGTAAGGGAGGGAGCCAGAGTCACAACACAGGGTATGTCTGACTGGAGAGTCTTCACAACCTCCTTCCACCTCCTTCCACTCTCCTTCCCCCAGCAACCCTCTCTCTTGGATCCCAGCCCTGAGAATATGTCCTCCATCCAACTTCGAGAATGTTTGAGTGGTGAGCCGGGCTCCTGCAAAGGACTCGGCATCAAGCCGAAACTCGCTGTCTGGTGAAGAAGCATGGGCCTGGGCGCCAGAGAGGCCTGATTTCCAGTCCCAGCACCACATCGTATTATGATTCTGGCTTAACCTCTCAGAGCCTCAATTTCCTCATTTGGAAAATGGGAGGATGAAGGAGCGGTCATAAGTGAAGGCATATAGCCCAGGGCCTGCCCCACGGAAGTGGCTCAGCATGTGTGAAACCCCCTCCCTTCCGCCTCACCCTGCTATCTCTACCCTCGAAGGTTTCAAAGGGGGATTCTTCAGGAAAGCCCTAGTGAGAAGGGTCAGTCTCCATCTCCCCTGAGGATAAATTGCCAATCGCACAGAACCAGTAAGTCCTCACTGCAGACGTGTCCACACAGAGCCGAGGTCACCAGTCTTTGGCAGCGTGGAATATGCCCACCCTCAAGTCCACTCAGCAACCCCCACGCCCCCCAGCTTCACCAGAAGCTGGCCAGTTCCATCTGTGCAGGGGACTGGGGCTCTGCTAGCCCTGCCTGGGCCTTTCAGGGTGGGCCTCCTTCCTGGAGTGCTTTGCCCCTTCCCTCTGCCCTTCTCTCCAGCTCCCTTTCCAAGGAGGAGAGCCAGGCTGGAGCCATACCCACGAGGAGACTCTCCGGCACCCACGTGTGCTCAGAAGTCTCTCCCAGCCCTGGCGGTGCTTGGAAAGAAGCACTGATTTACCCACATTTACATGCACACCAACAGAGACCCTCCAAGACAGCCTGGAGCATTCATACTCCTGCTCTCCCATGCACACACCCGTCCCAAGTGTAGACGCCGATCCACACAATTCACACGGCTCTCGGCAGGTCCCTCTCTGTTCTCACTCTTAGCATACACATGCATGCATGAGCGTGCACACACACACACACACACACACACACACACACACACACACACACATCTGGTCTGCAATCCAAAAATGCAAGGCAAGATGAATAGTCAGGAATTCCCCCAGCTGTTGGCACGTTGGAGGCCTCAGTGGCCGGAAGTACACAGTGAGGGACTCTTCTGACGGCTCAGGACAGCAAGTTGTGCTTTTGTTAATGATCAGGAGAGGGAAAGAGGGGGAGATGGCCATAAAGTACCAATTCCCACTCCCACCAACATCCTCACTGTAAGCGCTCCTTCCCACCCACCCCGGGAAGGTTCTTGGCTCCAGCCTGGCTCTCCTCCTTGGAAAGGGAGCTGGAGAGAAGGGCAGGGGGAAGGGGCAAAGCACTGCAGGAAGGAGGCCCACCTTGAAAGGCCCAGGCAGGGCTAGCAGAGCCCCAGTTCCCTGCACAGACTCGGGGAAAGGATGAGAGATGTCCCCGCCCCACTTTTCTCCCCGGAAAAGACCAGCCTTCTGGAGGGAGACAGAAGGGAGGAGAGATGGGCCTTCCCCCCAGTGCCCCAAGGGCCCAGCTCCTATGGCTCCCAAGATCAAACCTTTGAACCCAGTCCCACCCACCCCCGTAACCACTTCCAGATCCTCCAGACACAGCCAAGAAATTGGCTTCTTTGGGGATTGAGTTCATAAGGAAATGCCGAAAAAATAAATAAAAATCCGCTGCCAAGTACACTCGCAGAGGAAGATGGGTTTCTCTTGAGACAGGAAATCCATCAGTATAGACTAAAGCAAAAACAGGACAGTACCAACACCCACTGGCCCAGAAAGGTTTGGGAACCACTCCAGCACCCAAGTCCTTCAAGCCAGCTCAGGGTGTTTCCTCTCGGACCACCTTCTCCCCCATCCTCACCCCCTGGAAATATGTACTTCTTAATGAAGATTCTGAAGGTGAGATCTCACCAAATATAAATCCTAGTGGTTTGCACTGAGTGAGCCCCCATCTGGGACCTCAGGGAGGTCAGCAGGGACCATGGGAAGACATGGTGCTCTGCCCTGGGTAGTGTGGGATGTGGTGCCCACCACTCTCCTTCTTTTCCCCATAGACTACCAAGCTCCCACCCCACCGCCACAGACCGGCTTACATCGCTACCAGTTTTTCGTCTATCTTCAGGGAGGAGTGGACGTCACTCTGCAGCCCGATGAAGGCCTTTATCGACGTAAGCCCTTCTCATTCTTCCAGCCATAGCCAGAGTGAATTCTGGGGTGAAACCAATGCTTTATGCATTCATGGGGAAGCCAGGACTCCAACCCCCACCCATAAGCCTCGGAGACCAGAGTCAAAGGATGGTGCTTCTTGGGAGCAAGCTGGAATGAGTACCCTAAAGAAGACATTGGCATCAGATGTGGTCTCCCCTGAGAAGTAAAGCTCTGACTGGGCTGGTTGGTATACAAGGCAGGGTCCCAAAGGAGTGACTGGTGTCAGGGAGAAAAACACCCCCGAAACCTTGCGTGACATGTGCAGGCAGATACCCCAGAACACCTTGGCAGATAGTTGTACCCTGTAATTGAGTCTGATCTGAACAAGAGGGCCCTGGAATGCCACCCTGCCGGTCTATCTTCATTGGTCGCTAATTGCTAGGTCTGCCTGTGCCATCTCAGTGGTGGGGCAAAGACTTCCCCAGTCACACCCCCTCCACTGGCTTCTCTGAATAGCCTTCCTTGGCCTCTGGAGTGGACACTCTCCCCATAGCCTCCCGATGGCTAACCCAGCCTGTTTGGCCTCCATCCTCCTTCTGCCAGGGCCAGGGAGTAGGAAGAACCATGGATACTTGGCCACCGCAACATGCAGCAGACTCTTGTGACCCTGTATGAGCCATGCCCCTCACTCCCCCTCCCCTCATCTGAGCCTTAGATTTCTCTTCAGGAAAAGGAGAAATAAAGTCAGCCCTGTGCACTCTATCATGCCCTCCTCCCAATTTTAGAGAATGAAAGATAACGCAGAACGCACAAATGTCAGTCTGAGAGTGTGAAGAGTACATCCCCCAGGCTGGCGGGAAAGTGAGTGGGAGGGTGGGTGTCGTCAGCCATTTCCTCTCACCCAGTGACCCTGACCAAACATCCACCCACTGGGAAGCCAGCACAGGCATTGTTACAACCCTGATGCCCGAGGCCCTAGAGGAGAGGAACGTGGAGCCCAGAAAGGCACCGGTTGAGTGATGGAGCCCTTCAGATGTGTGCCGAGCAGTGGCTGCCAATCACAGAGGCTGCAGGCCGCCCTGGGAGTGGAGTTGGTGCAAACTTTCCACCGGTGAACCCTCCCCAGGTGCCCTCAGCACCTTGCCAATCTATAAATCTGTGTAGACAGCTTTGCCAAAGACACACTTTTAAGTTGACATGCAAAGAGAAGGAAACAAGAAATGTATCTTGCCTAGGCCAAGAAAAACTCCTCCAATGCCTGGGTACCAATCTCACCAAAGATGTCAGGACCTAGGCTAGGCCTGGTGGCTCACGCCTGTAATCCCAGCACTTTGGGAGACCAAGACGAAAGGATTGCTTAAGCCCAGGAGTTTAAGACCAGCCTGGGCAACATAGCGAGACCTTGTCTTTACTAAAAGTCAAAAAATTAGCCTGGCATGGTGGCTCACACCTGTAGTCCCAGCTACTCAGGAAGTTGAGGCAGCAGAATCGCCTGAGCCCAGGAGGTCGAGGCTGCACCCAGGCCACTGCACTCCAGCCTGGGTGACAGAATGAGACACCGACTCAGAAAAGAAAAAAAAAAAGTCAAGACCTTATGACATTCTCCCACCCATGGGATTCTCATAAGACGAAGTCTATGAGACTTCAGGGTCTCAATGTCCACGCCCTGGGGGGAGCCTTTCAACAGGTCACGTGCTCTCTGAGGGCAGGATGGAGGGGAACGACAGCATCAAGTGATGCTAGGAATAGAGACAGGGGCAAGGGAGGAAGGGAGCCATATACAACAAAGAATTCCCAACTCTGTATCCCAGGGCTCCTGAGAATTGACCGCAGCATGTCCGCCCAAAAACATAGTGACCAGCAAAGTCCTGACCTGCCCTCCCAAGACACTGATGGCGAGGCAAGGAAACTGGAAACCAATCAGTTCCGAAACCGACTGTGTGTCCCTTTGGGTCTTGTGCATTTCCCCTCCCCTTCCCCCCACAACCCAGCTGTCTTCCATGGGGAACTTTGAAACTGGACTTGCATCTGGGCAGAGTCCCTCTGGATCCTGTGCCGTTTTGTTTGCCGCTGGAAATGGAGGTGAGAAAATGATGATCTCAGATGAAAGCTTTCTAACCGTGCACTGCCTTCCATGTGCCCAGAACTGTGCTGGGAACTTCAGAGAGGACACAATTTCAGGGCACTAGGAATTTTCCCTGCCCTCAAGGGGCTTACAGTCTACTTTGGAAACGATTAGATCACGATGCAGAGCGGCATATAATTAAGCACTTAATTGTGTGATTTTTGACCGTGAGGACAACTGGGGCTGTCCTGGGACTCAGGGAGCTCCTTCCTTCCTAGTGTCCTCTTCCCTCCAGGAATGGCACACCCTCTTCAGCCAGGGAGCGTGCAAAGGTGTTTCATCGCAGGGTGAGGCAATCTTGACTTCCATTCTCTAGCTAGTGATTTGACTTTGGGGTCAATCACTGTATCTCACTGGGCCTCAGTTTCTTTATCTAGAAAAAGACGAATTGGCTCTAGATGATCTACAAATCTCTGTGGACCTGAGGCCACATTGTGGAGATTGGGGCATGGCTAGGCCCTAGAGAAGGAGGAGATTTGAATCCTTGAGTGGAGGGAAACCATAGATGCACAGATTTTTATTTTTTCAAGAGAGAAAACGAGGAGGAAAGGAGAAAACAAAAGAAGGTTGCGAAGGTTCTGGAAGGCCCGGCAGAGGAGTGGTTTTGAGGCTTGACCATGAGGAACCATCAGAGATTATTCACCAGAGAAGCAACCACAGAAGTCACTCTCTGGAGATGACTAAGCTGGAGCAGTGGGCAGAACCAGCCAGAGTGAGAGGACAGGAGGCCACCAGAGGCACTGAGATGTGAGGCAGCAAAGGCCCAGCCTGGCGTGGATGAACCCGGGGCAATTTCAAAAGCAGAAACGGCAGGCCCTTGCGCAATGTCAGAACACCAAGGGCTTGGCACTCTCTGAAGCACCTGGACAGGCCTAGGGACTCGTGAAGCCCCGGGCTGGACCAGCACTCAGGAGACCAGGGCGTGGGGCTCTGCCAGTGAACACAGGCCCTAGGACTTGCCTTGGTCTAGTTTTCTCTCCATGGGAAGGGATCCGTGGAGGGAGGGACGTGTCCTGGGGGGATGTGGTGTAACCGGCTGCCATATCCCCCTAGGGTAACAGGCAAGAGCAGCTTCTAGAGATTGGAGGGGAAGGTTCAGCCTCCAAGGTTCAAGTAGAGGGGCATCTATGGCAAATGGGTGACCGAACCCAGTCCTGTCATCTCCCTTCCTTATGAGTGGTGAATGACAGGCTTAGGATGGGAAGGGAGCTTCAGATGCTATGGCCACGGTGGGGATGGTGGCATTGTTGGAAGCCAAGGGGGTTAAAAGCTTCCCCAGGATTCCTCTTTGTACCATGACCCCAGGGCAACATTCATGTGGTCAGCAAATGAGGAAATCTTGACACCGCAACTCTCGTTGTGTGACCTTAGCCAAGAGACATCCTTTCCCTTGATTCTGGGGGATTTGATTTGCTCCCAGGTTACCGGGCTCTCCTCACCTCCAAGACATGCCAGACCAATGCAGAGAGCAGCTAATGAGGCTTAACCACCCGGCTAGCCCCAGACATTTCCAGGTGGAGGCTTCCCATCAGATGCTAGGCCGCCAGGACACAGCAAGGGCCCTGGAGGGTCTTGGAGCTGCCCAGTGTCTAGCTGATGAAACCCTACCATGCCCCCCACTCCTGCCTTGGCACAGCTCCTTCCTCTCTGGCCATTTTCCCCACCATGCTTGGCATGACTCGCCAAGATGGCGCCAGGGGCTTAGTGTGTGAAAGGCACCATTCCGGATGCTATGAGAACAGAAGTAGCCACGTGACAGTGTCTCATGGATGGACAGAATCACCCTGCTGTAGCTCTATGGCTAGATGGCACCCAGAGAGAGTGTTTGGGGAGATATCAAACAGCTCAAGCAAATCCAGGTCCCCAGTGGAGGAGGGTCAGGGGAGATCTCTGAAGCCAAATGAGCCTAACGGGTGCCTCTGAAAAGGGCTGACCCAGTGTCACCAACATTTGCCCCAAAGGCCACACTTTGCCCTCCCAGATTTGCAGCAGGCATTATCTGAGGCCTGTGATACACTGGACTTCCACTCTGATTCCAAGTGAACGCCCCTCTCCCAGCCCCCACACCCAAAGCCCAGGACCTGGCCTTTTGGCTCATCTGTTATTCACAATGAACCAACTGAATGCCACGGAAGGGGACATCTCTGAAGAGGCCTTTGCAGGGAGATTTCATGTGTACCTCGTGCCAGGCGCCCTTCCATACCACACGGCTGCCAGATGCCCCTTGAGCTCCATCCACGCCCACCTGTCCACTGCTGCCGACCCTGTTCTCTCCTTCCCAGACCTGCAATGCCTGCCCACCTTCTGCACTCCAGTTGGGCCCCTGACCTCCACCACACCCCCCAAAACAACCTCACAGTGCTATCTGCACTCTGCCAGGTCTACCCCCATCCTCACTTGTCTCTATCGTCTCAGCCACTCACACAGCATTTGTTGTGCTTCCTAGATGTCTGCTTGTATCTCTTTTGTGTTACTAAATCGTATTTCACTCGCGTTGTCCCTCCTTCCACCAGGAGACTAATTCCTTGAGAGAGGAGCTTATCTGTCTCTTCCCCTCTTCCCACCTGTCCCTGTCCTAGCCCACTGCGGGCTTTCAGTCAATGCATGTGTCTGTGTGGGGGACACACCCACGTATACACATCCACAAGTCATTCACACACAAGGATCTGCACGTTCTCACACCCCCACAAACACACATCAGCTTCCTTCAGCACCTGAAAAGGCAGCCACCTCTGAGCACTGTGCCCACAAGTGACAGTCTCCACATGCACATCCTGCCAGTCCCAACCCCAGGCAGGCAGAGCTGCCTCTCTGCCAGCCTCCCCGCTGGCCTGCCCTCGCCCTTCCCAACCTTCACCTTACCAACCATGTTGGGGGGGCAGGACAGAGGCCATCATCCCACCACACCACCTGCCCAGGGCAAATGAGGAAAGCAAAGCCCAGAACAGTGAGTGGCATGACTGACCCAGGGGGTCTGCAGTTAACCAGTCAACTTTCTTCTGACTTCCAAGGAAGGGCTCTGCACCTGTTACCACCTCGCCCATATTCCCTCTCCCCTAACCCACACCACCAGACTTCTGGGCCCTGGTATGGGGACAGACAGGGAGCAGTTGCATCCTGCTGTCCGCTGCTGCGCAAAGCAATCCACCCACACACCCCCTTCCCTGGCAAAGGCTGTGGCTGAGCCTAGACTCTGGTGGAGCTGTAGTCTGCACCATGCCACACTTCAGCCACCTCTCCCAGAGCTGTCATGAGCCAGGGAAACCCCCTGTCTGCCCCACAAGAGGACAGGCCGCAGCTTGCTCCAGAAGCCGCCCTAAGGCCTTGAGCCCGGGACGGTGCCACAGCTCCAGGAACTAACGATCGAGAGAAGCTCTGGTCACCTCATGGGGAAGCCTCAGAAGACTTCAGAGGGAAAGCTTGCTCGCTCATCGCTAAACAGGAGGGGAAGAGCAGGGAAGGGGTCCTAGGGTTCTGGGCCACACAGCCATAAGCCACTCCCCAGCACTCGGGCACCTGAATTCCTCAGCTACGAGGTGGAGCTACCCACCCACGGGGGTCAGAGAGGAGAGACAGGCAGGGACTTGCCACACAGTGGCGTTTACGTCTTGCCTGTGCCATCTGAAGGCCTGCAGGGCTTTGTGGGTGAGAGAGACAAGGGCGTTGTGGGGCCAAGGGCACAAAGGCAGAAGAACCCCGTGTAGCTGCAGAGATAGGAGGCCTGGCACAGAGGGGCAGAGGCTGAAGGAGCTCGAGAAAACCCACCAGGCCTGGATGGGGGTCCAGGAGTATGTGATGTCAAGAGGTGTGTAGGAAAGAGGACTGAGAGGAAAAAGGGCCCTGCAGGAGACCGGCCCCGACCCTCAGACTGCCTCCCCACACCAACGCACACCAGACAGAAACAAACACTCACAGCCCACCCCCGTGACCTCCCATGGTGGTTCACCTGGCCCAGCCCCAGAATCCCCCAGGGCCTGGCCCCTGATCACTGTGTGGGCTTGTGTCGAGAGGATCTCTTCTGCCTCCACAGGGCCCCACCCACCTGGCCCAGCGGGTGGAGCTGGAGGCCTGGCAGCCACCCAGCTGGGGCCATCCTGGGCATCTCTCAAACAGACACCCAGGCTAGGAACTGCCTAAATCTCTGAAGGCCCCAGGCAGACCTCTTCAGGAAGCACACCTCAGTCAGGCCAAACATTCACCATCCAAAGCGATATTGAACAGGTCACGGAGAAACTGCAGATAAGCCCCAGATTCCACCCCAAACACCCACCAACCGTCGCCACTGCTGAATATTGGGACCGATAACTGGAAGCTTAATTGGCAGCTGAGTCTCCCCTTCTCTCCACCTTCTTCCCCGCCCCACTCCCAGCTGTGGGATGGAGGAAGAAGGCCTGGGTGATACACTCGCTGGATAATTAGAACCATGCTTCCATCTTCAGTCCTCCTGGGTTCTGCAGAAGAGACAGGGCTAACTTCTCACCACCCAGAAGCTCCCCTGGCATCTCTCCCTCTCACTCTCACCAAACTCAAAGTGGTCCCCACTCCCCAAAGCCTCTCGAGCCAGCAGGATCAGCCACTCAGCAAATATCCTCCAGGAGTAATTGGATGTGATGGAACGAGGGCTTTTCAGCTCCTGAGTGGAAGCCTCTGGATGTCATTTAATGGCACAAAAAATAAAAGGCTCAGGCCTCCCGCCTACCACCGCCAGGACATCATTAATCTCGGCAGAAAGGTATCAGCGCTTCTATCAATGCAGCCAGCCCCACGACGAACCAGACAAATTACAGACCTGAGCTGGGCTCTCCGCGGGGCGGTTATTAGACCAGAGTTGAATTTTTTTTCTTCAGGGCCACTATCCCTCTACAAGAATCAGTGGTGCCCCTGCCTAAGGCGAGAGGAGATTGAGGCCAGGGAAGAGGGTGGTCACCTAGGATAGATGCAGTCACCCATGTCAGGGGCCAGGGCTGCTCAGAGCCCGTCCCTCAGAGCTCAGAGAAGGCTGACCTCAAGGGCTTAGCACCCTGCCCCTTGTTCTCAAGCCCACCTGAAGGGGCTCCCCAGGAGAAAGGAACTGGAGGCACCTTCTTTCCTCAGCTTCTCTACTCCCACTTCCCAGGCTGACAGGAAAACACTTCAGGACCCACTGAGGACCAAGTGACAAATCAGGTAGGAACTGTGTCTTGGCTAGAGCAATGCCACCCAGGAATCGCTGTCCTGCACTCTTGGGAAGTCTTAAGAGTGGGCCTGCTGGCCAGGAGCGGTGGCTCAAGCCTGTAATCCCAGCACTTTGGGAGGCCAAGACAAGAGGATTGCCAGAGGCCAAGGGTTCGAGACCAGCCTGGGCAACTTGGCGTCTCTACAATAAATCAAAAAATTAGCCGAGCATGGTAGCACGCGCCTGTAGTTCCGGCTACTTGGAAGGCTGAGGCAGACGGATCGCCTGAGCCCAGCAGGTCAACACTGGGGTGGCCAGTGAGCATGACACTGCACTCCAGCCTGGGCGACAGAGTGAGACTCCAACTAAAAAAAAAGAGTAGGTCTGCTGAAGGGAATCCGGGGCATCACTGGCTTAGGACCCCACTGGCCAGGGACCCAGACTGCAAAGTTGTGCTACTGGCCAAGGCCACCCTTCGAAGGACCAGGTTACTATCAATCCAGCATTATGGGCCGGGTGTGGTGGCTAAAGCCCGTAATCCCAGCACTTTGGGAGGCTGAGGTGAGAGGATTACCTGAGCCCATGGGTTCGAGAACAGCGTAGGCAACTTGGCAAGACCTCATCTCTACAATAAGCCAAAAATTAGCCGGGCACGGTAGCGCACGCC
>CAUYQG010260531.1:0-95333 GCA_963574415.1 Tarsius wallacei | reverse complement strand
ACAGGGCCCTGCAGAGAGGTCGGAGGAAGGACTTGCAGAGACGACCGCCAGGAAACCACACAGCATTTTCACGCTCAGCCCCGTTCATTGACTCCTTTCCTAAGGGTCTGCATGATTTCTAAGGCCCTGCGTTGCTTTGCTCTTTTCCGAATAAGACCATTTAACAACAGCAAAAAAAATAGCTCTGGAAGCTTGTCCTGAATCTCCCAAGAAAAACACAGGCACCTCACCCATCCCCACTTCCCACCGTCCCCCGCACCCCACCTCCCGTTTTACCAGGAAGAGGAACAGGAAACCATGATGGAACCCAAAGACACAGACAAAGGACGTCCCACGGGAGCCTGGCTGCAGGGAGCTCAGCCTTGGCCTGTGCACAGCAAGAGAAGCAGGGAGAAGAAGAGAGAAGCAGGGAGAGACGGGGGCAGCACACGGGCCCTTTGCATCCCCCTCTCCCCAGTGCAAGGCTAGAGAAGCAGAGAGCAGAGAGAAGCAGGTGCAGCACCCAGGCCCCTTATTCCCCTGCTACATGGCAGGAGAGGCAGGGAGAAGCAGAGAGAAGCAGGAGCAGCACCCAGGCCCCCCTCCCACCCCCGTGTGAGATAAGAGAAGCAGAGAGAAGCAGGGAGAAGAAGGGGCAGCACCCAGGCCTCTCGCCTCCCCCAGTGCACAGCAAGAGAAGCCGGGAGAAGCAAGAGCAGCACCCAAACCCCCCACCTCACCCCGCCCCCACTGTGAGGCAAGAGAAGCAGAGAGAAGAAGGGAGAAGCAGGGACAGTACCCAGGCCTCTCACCCCCCACCCCAGCACACAGCAAGAGAAGCAGGGAGAAGCAAGGCAGCACCTCCCCCAGAGCATGGCGAGAGACGCAAGGGCAACACCCAGGCCACGCACCTCCCGCCTTCCACCCCCTGTCAGTGCTTGCCACTGGCCCAGCCCAACCAGAGGTCTGGAGAGGTCACCTCTGGACCTGGAAGAAGGCTGAGTGTGGACCGGGGGGTGGGGGGCATCCGAGGGTGTTCTCACGGGATGTGGCAGCGATGAACAGGCTCTGTGAAAGGGGCCAAGCTGAGGCCAAGGAGGAGGTGACAAGGAGCCTCAATGATGGCATGGAATCTGAGCTGCCTCATGAGAAGGGGCTAGCCAGATGGGAAGACCTGGAGGCAGAAGCAAGATGGGCGTGACTGCTGAACGGCGGGAAGGCCGCTGGGGCAGAGATGGGGTACGCAGCGGAGAAACGGGAACAGGCAAGATCAGAGACGGGATGGGGACAAGAGCACCCAGGGGCTTATGGGACCTTATGTTTTTCCTCTGAGAACTTTTTCTCTAGGTTAATTGGGAAGCCATGGAGGATTTTTGAACAAGGCCTTCCATCATCGGAGTTGCACTTGAAAGGATCCCGTTGGCGGCTGTGCCTTTGGGCGAGACTGTAGAGGAGACAGGCAGAAACTAGGAGGCTGGCAAGATGCTCGTACACAGAGCCAGGGAGGAAATGGTGGTGGCACCAAGCCGACTGACAGTGATGGAACTGAGGTGCCTAGAAACTGGGGTGTGTTGGAGCTGAGTTGACGTGATTTGGGTCAACTGGCCACAGCGTGGTAGAGAAGAGCGAAGGAAGAATCAGAGAGTTTTAGTGGCGCACCGGAAGAACGACAGAGCTGTGCTGAGGGGGTGACCAGGAAGCAGGAGGGCAGCTGGACATGTTAAGTTTGAAATACCCACGGGGCCGTCCGTTGGCGGTGTCCCGTAGGCATTGCAATAGAGGGAGTCTGGAATTCAGGGATAGTCTGGCTGGTGATGTAAATGATGGTGGCATACGGTGCCAAGAATCCCACACGTTTTATGCATCTTCCTTCAATACACAGGGTCCCTTCCCAGCACTTTGCATCAGAGCCAGACTTGTGACTGCTCTGACCATGAACAGGCAACAGAATGGAATGCAAGTCTCATGCACGTTCCAAGCCCAAGCTTTGGGAGGCCTTGCTGCGTCTACTCCTATGACGGGAATCCTTCCTGGCCCATGGGAACAAGCCTGTTGGAGAATGAGAGATAAGATGAGACGGGCCCCAACCTCCCAGCCATTCCAGCTGAGGCTCAGGACGCCTGAGCCCAGCTGAGCAGAGCTAAGCTTGAACAGGTCCAAAGAACTACTCGGCTGAACTCAACCCAAAAGGCAGCCCACACAATTGTGAGCTTAATGAGATGATGGTTATCCGAGGCCGCTGAGCCCGGGGAGGGCTTGTTACCGGCAATGGATAACCGATTCAAGTCCCAAGACGGGACAGAGTCCTCCTGAGACGTCGTTCTCAGTCATGGGTGCCATGGCAGCTTTTGGTTGCTCTGTACCCACTTCCACAGAGCCAGTGGCTTAAAGCAATCTGTATTAATTATCTCGGTTTCTGTAAGTCAGAGGTTCAGATGTGGCTCAGTTGGGTTTCCTGCCTAGAGTCTGATGACGCTACAGTCTGAGAACTGTGGGTGTCAGCTAAGTCGTGTTTTCCTCTGGGGACTCAACCTCAGGCCGTTGGCCAAACTTATCTCCTCAAGGCTGTGTGACAGCAGGCCCCGATGTGCTGCCTGTCACCTGGAGGCTGCCCAGCTCACTGAGGTTCCCAGTTTCTAGAACCATCCACAGGTCTCAGAGGTGCCCCTACTCGCTGGGCTCCTGCAACTTGGTCAGGTACGTCATCAAGCCAACAAGAAGTGCTTCTCACTCCAGTTGCTGAGATGGCAGCACCCATAACAGAGTCATGGGAGTGACATTCTTTACCACATAGCACTACCTTAGTGTGTGAGTGGTACCTCACACCTTGGCCATCTTCGGTCAGTTAGACTCAGTCATGAATCCCTCCTGCACTCAGGGAGTGAGTGTAATATAAGGGTGTAGGCACCAGGAAGTGGGTGCCTTGGCAGTGCCAAGTCTGTCTGCCATAGTCCCACACTGGAATCACCTGAGGAGTTTTTAAACACATGAAAACCTGATTCTATTCCCTGGGGGTTCTGACTTAAGGCTTCGGGTGATGTTAACATGACATAATATTTCAGTGCTCCCTAGGGGATTCTGATGCACAGCGAAGCTTAGGAACTCATAGGGCAGATGAGTAAATGCGCTCATGGGTCACCTGGGGCCTTGTTAAAATTCTCACTCTGATTCAGCGGGCTTGGGTGCGGCCTGAGGCCCTGTGTCTACGGCAAGCTCCCGGCTGACACGGAGATGGCTGGTTCCACAGACTGCACTTTGAGTAGTAAGAGTGTAGACAAGAACAGACATGGAACTCGAAGACTAAGACGCAGGCACCCAGAGTCAGGAGACTGGGGAAATGGGAGACTCGGCAAAGGAGGCTGAAAGGGATGGTCAGTAGACAGGAGGAGAAGCGCAGGGTGGTGTCCTGAAATGTAGATGGAGAAAGTGTTTCTTCAGGGCCGTCGTAGGATTGCGGGGGTCACTGACGAGGACTGAAAAGCAGCCAACGGGTTGGGATCACCGGTGCCCGCTGGTGACTAGGCAAAGAGCAGCGGCAGGGCAGGGGTGGAAGCAGAGCCTGAGGAAGGCCCAAAAGGGAGTCGGAAAACAGAAGCGGGAAGAGGAAGAGGGAATGTCATGAATTTTTTTCAAGAAACTGCCATATAAAAGGGAACAGAGAAATAGTAATAGCTAGAGAGCCAGCAGGCAGGCTCAGGGGAGGGCTTGGTTTTGTTTTCTCGGTTTTTTTCCAAGGTAAAATAAAACAGACAGTTTGTATGCTGATGGAAATTACCTGGGAGAATTGAGGAAAGGAGGAAGCAGGTTATGGCGGGTGCAACGAGCTTTGGCGGGCAAGAGGATGTGGTTTCATGCGTGGGAGGAGAGGCTGGACTTGGATGAGAGCGTAGACATCTCTCCGAGACGCCCAGCAGGCAGGCGGCCCGTCTGGGTGCAGGTATAGTTGGGTGGGAAGCTTAGGTGGGGGGTGTGCGAGGAGCCTTCTGGATGCTTCTGTGTTCTCAGTGCGGCAGCTAGGCTCAGGAAAGAGTGAGGAAGGGCGGATTGTGTGAGGGAGACGCAGTGATATGAAAGGGGCTTCTCTAAGCCTCGTGTACAGGGAAATCATGGGGGGGGGTCCTATCAAAATGCAGATTCTGATTCAGGAAGTCCAGGCTGGGGCCTGAGATTGTGCACATCACTAAGATCCCAGGTGGGGTACCTGCTACTGGCCACTGGCCCAAGACCACACTTTGAGAGTGAAGCTGTGGCACAGGGTTTTCCCCTGACATCTTGAGCTGGGTGATCATTCGTCGTGGGGCTGTCCCACACATTGGAGCGTGTCTGCCGCACCCCTGGCCTCTACCCGCTGCCAGCAACACTGCTTTCCGGTTGTGACAACCAAAATGTCTCCATTGGTTGCCATGTATCCCCTGGGGGAGCAAAGTCAGCCCTGGGGAAACAGCTGTGTTAGGAAGATGGGAAAGCAGATGGACCAGGGGGATGCAGGCAGGGCACGGGGCAGCGCTGCAGACCTATTTATAGCATGGGGACTCCCTGTGGTGTGTTTCTCCAGTCGTGCAGGTGTGGGGCAGCTGAGCGCAAGCATTGGCAGGAGTGGGCACTCCAGGGGACAGAGGTGCTGTGTCAGGAGGGTGGGCCTGCGAGAGGACTTCAGGAAGGAGCACAGTGAAGGGACTCGGTGAGGAGGACAGTTGGGACATGAGGCCATGAGGATTCTCGCAAACAGCTGAGTTCCACCTGAACAAAGATCCTGGTTGGCGCAGAGAACCGTTGGAATTGGGATCCCACAGTGACAGAGCTGGGACCCTGGTGGGTGACAAAGATGCCGTGATCGGGAAGGAAACGGCACGACCGTGACTATGGCATGTTGAAAGACCAGGCCAGAGGCCAGGATTTGGGGCTGACCACCTACAAAAACACTGAAAGCTCCAAGAATTTTGTCAGGAGGAATATTAGAGAAAATGGAAAGGAAGGATGAGTTACAGCCTTCAAGGAATGGGTGCGAGTGTGGGGAGTCCATCAATCCCAATAATGAGGCAGGGAGAAGGTGGTTTAGGGTGATGACTAAGTTGAGTCATAAACAAAACAAAACCCACCCTTAAGTAGGATTGGCAGATAGGACATACACTTATGTGAAGGCTTCATTGTGTCTTCGGAATTTCTCCTTAGGTTCACCAGAGCCCATGTCTCTTGCTGGCACACCAAAATCCCAAATGATCTGATGGCTTTTCTTACAGCATTGAAGGGATCTTTTGGAGATGAGAATTTGGTCATACTTGGCAAAGCTAACACCCAGCGGTGCTAACCATATTGGTAGCCAAGGTGGAACGGAACTGTCTAATAATCTGAATAGACCTGAATTGTAAAGGACCATGTGTTTGAGGGGGGCTGAGGCAGTAACAGTATGACCATGGGTAGGGACAAGATTTCTGACCTAGTTGGGGAAACAGACTGGGGCAGGTGCCCTATAATGCCTTCATTTTTTAACTTAGAGAACTCTGCTCCAATAAAACCTTAGAGATAAACACAAGATATTTAAAAGCTGAGTCACTAGGGTGGGTGCCAATGGGGCCCCCCATGTTTACAGCTGTTCCAGATTGGAAGCTGGGACAACTGAAGCCTACTCTCAAAATCACTGGAATCAAAGAGCTAGTATTTACTGAGTACTTTCAAAGTCTCGGGCACTGCTGAGCATTTTTAACGTATCATCTTATTTAGTTCTCCCAAGACTGTAAGAAGCAAGGACAGTTGTCAGCCCCATCTCACAGATGAGCGAATGGAACACAGAGGGCACCAGCAGCTTATTCAAGGCAACACAGTCAGAAGATGTTAGAGCTGAGGTTCAAGGGCAAGTGGTCTGACTCTTGATCCTGCCCTTGGAACTGCTGTGCAATTTTGCCCTGAAGACCTTGGGACTAAGTGAATTTCTATCATTCCTGTTGGCTTCTGTGTTCCCTCTCATTTACCTTCTATCAGGTTAAGTTAGACTTTTCTAAATTGGCACCAACTCAAATGAATTAAATTTGTTCTTCAGTGTCCCCCGCAGCCGGCATTCCTCGATCAGGACTTTTTTCCACAACAGAGTTTCACAGTCTTTTCTAAGACTGTGTTGTTTAGGGGTCAGCTCAAGGGCCGGCTGTAGTGCTGTCTACTGGGGCCAGCATCCACCCATCATTCTGGGCACCGTTGCGCCTCCTGCGTCTTTTTACAACAGGGCCAAGGGCAGGGAGGGCTAGGCTTGCCCACTAGGCCTCGCCTGACTGACTGGAGACGGAGGCTTCTCTGGCAAGGGTGGCCTGGAGGGGCAGGTGGAGGGACCACTTGCATCCTCTGCGGGTTCCCCACAAACTTTCCTCCCTTCCATCATGGAGTGTCAGGGGCAGGGGCTACAGGAGCAGACCTGGGAGCCACCAGTCATGACCGTGAGCCGCGCTGCAGTCACCGGTCACCTGGCTTAGTGGCCCTTGGCTCTCGCACTGGCAGCCCTGTCCCACCGCTCTCTGTCCCCGTGTGAGAAGTGGGTCCCTGGGACCAGGCTGTGAGTTGGGGTCTGATCAGGGTGCAAAGGTACAAGGGCAGCTTCCCACCAGCCGGCCTTCACGCCTCCTCTGCCTGGGACCTGTCCACCCCACACTCACCCCACAGCAGGCCGCCATCCTCAGCCTTCTCTTTGTAAGGCCACAAACACCATTTGCCTGATATCACTGGTGGGCTCCCGAAGGTGGTCTGTTACTTCACATTTGTGAAAAGCGGTGTTCGTGCAGCAGTGGTAAATATAAAATGGTGAGCAGCAAATTTCCCCCATTCCGAGGCCATTTCATTTTCTTCAGCAAAACAGCCCTTTTTCTTCCATGCAGAAAGCCCAAAGAGGGAAGTTCCTCCGTTGCACAGAAGCCAGCAAATGTGATCACAATTTTCCCCACAGCTACTGTGCTCTTATGTATAAAATTTAAATTTGAAAGTCTGAGCAGATGGCCTATAAAGCTCTTGTTTTCCCCCTGAATTTAATTTCTTCCTGCGTATGCTGGGATTTTTAAAAAATCATTTGAAAAGAAACAATAAAATGTCTCTAGAAGTTGAAATAATCATTAGCTTGATGACGGTTCTCTCCTAACGTTATCACAGGGAAAGACCGAAAGTGTCATCCTAGGTCTTATCCGCCCTGTCATGTCCACAGACAATAATCAACCATCACAAAACACAGGAGAAAACCAACACCACCAGCATATTCACAGGAGACAGTCAACACCATCAAACGTGTTCACAGCCGATAATCAACCACCACCAAACATGTTCACAGGAGACAGTCAACACCATCAAAAGTGTTCCCAGGCAACAGTCAACACCACCAAATGTATTCATAGGTGATCCCCGACACCACCAAACATGTTTACAAGTGTTTACAAGTGACAATAACTCCACCAAACGTGTTCACAAGTGATCATAACTCCCCCAAACGTGTTGACAATTGATAATCAGCACCACCAAACATGTTCACAGGCAACAATTAATACCACCCATATGTTTGCAGGCAACAATCAACACCACCAACATGTTCACAGCCGATAATCAACCACCACCAAACATGTTCACAGGCGATAATCAGCACAACCAAACATGTCCACAAGTGATAATAACTCCACTATCATGTCTACAGGTGACATCACCACCACCAAATATATCCACAGAAGACAGTCAACACTACCAGTCCTGTTCACAGGGGACAGCACTACCACATGTGTTCACAGGAGACACTCAAAACCACCAAACATGTTCACAAGCAATGTGGTCAACAGGTGACAATCAGCACCATCAAACGTGTTCACAGGTCACAGTCAATGCCACCAAACGTGTTCAGAGTTGAACCCTGCTTATTTTGTTGTCGGTGCTCATCCCTGCCTGAACTCAACTGAAGTTCACGGCCTCTTCAAAAACCAAAGGTCAGGAGATGAAATGATGTAAGCTAATAAGCTCTGTAGGAAAATATGGATGAAATTCTAGGCTGTTTTATAAAATATTATTTTCAAGAGCTATAAGAGCCATTTCATTTCATTTCATTCAGTTCTGCTAATGAGCTAATTATCTTTTTACTGAAGGAGGCCCATAGGACTTCAACTCAGCAATCCTAAGATGATCATCAGTTGGGGTGATTATATGTAGCAAAATTACGTTGTTTTTCAAACTACTTTGTGATTCAGACTCTTCCCGATCTTAGCTAGCACTTCCCAATATTAAAAGATCCAGGGTTGACTTGATGAGCGTTCTGGTTTATATTAGGAAACGTCCCTGGTAAGACATGCATATAGTGTTTCCCCCTTTTAAGTCAGTTACTATGTTCAAAGATACCTACTCCAAGCAGGTTAAATACTGGAAAAATATCAAGATTGAGGTCACCTCTGCATCTCAACACTCTTTTGCAAGTTGAACTCATTGACATCGGCTGCCTTAAAGTGTGCGGGACTCAGGAATGAGAGTACAGATGGAAGCCCACCTGCTGTGTGTTCATCCATTTAAAAGTGATGTTTATGTGAAAAGTATGCCTTGTCCTGTCATCCTGGACATTGAAGGCCAGGCTGAATCGCGAAGCCCTTGGCCTGCCAGAGTCCTGTGGTGCACACAGCTGTGCCGGGAGCACCAGTGCCATCACTGCATGATGTCGTCTCCTCGCACCCAGCCCCAGCCTGCACTGCGGGGACTCCAGGCACGCATGGTACATGCCCCATACCCCACACATGTTTGCCAACTCCAGCTCCACCGTGTCCCTCCCCTCCCACAAAGAGCCAACTTCTGCACACTCTCAACGTCTAGGCAAGCAAAATACTCACCCTAAGAGCTACATTCTTCCCTTGAGGCAGGGAAGAAGGGCTTCCCTTGGAATGGGCTCATTCGGCTTCTGGACGTGGGCTCAGGGTCAGCAGAAGAGAAAGTTCTAGGGTCACAGACATGAGGAGCAGGATCGAGAAGGGAGAGGATCTGGTAGAATCTTATGTCAGTGTCATCTATTGGTTTTATAAAACTTTGGCTCCTTTACCCCAAGAGTAGGGCTATAGCCGCAGGTGGGCCAGGGCAGGAGTCCCTCTCAGGGCAGGACTGGCTGTTGTTATGAACCAGGCCGGCGGTACTTGTTTTGCACACATTACAAGGCTCTGATAAGTAGCCAGGGCTGAGTTAAGTGCCGTCTCGGTGCCACAAGGAAGACAGAGAGCTGTGAGCCACGTTCCCGGTGCTCTTGGAGCTTACTGTTTATCTGGAAAATCACAAACAAAAGTAGTTTGTGATGGAGACCCACATCCTAGGGACAAAGAAGAGGTGAAAGTCAAGTCCATGGTCTGTTGTTCCTCAGGAAGTAGTGAAGGACTGAGATGCATGGCGTAAAGAAGTCTTTACGTTCTTAGACAAAACATTCGGCAGCCTGCCCAGTCAGCCTTCACGACACTCCTTGAAGGAAGTCAAGTATTATCCTGCGGAGTGCTCTGGAAGTGAACAGGTTAAGATGCTGGCCTCCGTGCCCAGTAAATCGCATGCAGGCAGGATCAGAAGCGGAAGGTTGGGCTCCCAGGTCAGCAGTTTGTGTGCCAACCATCTGCCTGCATCAGCGTCGGTGTATGAGTGAAGCCCATCAGACCAGCTCCGGCTTCACTTGTCCCGCTGACCACCCACAGCAAGGCAGGAACGGGAAGCCCCAAGTCAGTCTGGAAAGTCGAGTCTCTGCAGGTTCAAGTCGTGAGTCTGCTGGAGGCACACAGCCAGCAAAGCCATCAATCTGGCAGGTTTTGAGCACTGACCTGGGACACATTTGCTAGGCCATTTGCACCATCTGCCATGCAAAAGCCCATTAAGGAAGTGGCATAAAGAAGTAGGAATACCGGGGCTAAAGTGCCTCTTAGGAGGAACTGTCCACAGCAGCGAGAGAGCTGGGGAAGATGAGGACAGTGACACGAGAGAGAGGCATCACAGGCCCAGACTCCCAAGCCTTCCTTTCCACCCCAGACACATACACACATATGTGGGTGAGGGAGCTATGGTGGGGATGCAGCTATGGGTGCCGTTTTTTCCCTTAAAAAGGTATATATGTATGCGCACACACATGTCTGATTATACTATATGTAAATTATATATGGAATTTGTTAGATGTAATATAATTTCATATGTTTTTAAGGAAAAACAGCAGCACCCATAGTTCCATCTCTCTGTCATAGCTCCCCACCCCTAAACGGTACCTTCCGGTTTGTATCTATATGTCCCCAATGTTTGTGACTGTCTACGGAGCCCCTCCTATAATATGTGGGGTATTACCTACTAATTACGCATTTCCCTAATGTTCACAGCAACACTAAGAGATTGCTGTTTCTTTCTAATTTGATGGCTGCTATTGCAGAAGGCTCAGAGAAGGACACACAGATCATAACGGAAGACCCAGGCTCAAGTCATTTGTCTTGGTCGAACACCCACGTGGCTCGTAGCCGCTCCTGCATGCTGCACACTCATGCATGTGTGGTTAACACACACACAAAAATGCAAACTGTTCTGTTCGGTTCACAAGAAATTAGAAGCCTTTTTCATGTTTTTAAAATGCCTTCAGGCTTATCACCTTTAAAGGCTGATGCTAATAATCTCATGATTCATATCAGCTTGGTAAACACTGCGTTTAAACTCCCTCTCACTTGGTCTCTCTCTCATTCTTTTTCGTTCTCTCCCTCTCATGGTTAGTACTATAATGAACCTGTTGGCAGACACAGACGGCAGCTTCTATTGTGCCATTTCCTTTGGATACATTTCCAAGAATCAACCACTGAATCAAAGGGTATGGCCATTTTATAGCCCTCGGAACATATTGTCATACTGATTTTCAAAAGTATTCCATTAGAAGCATATGGCATTTCAACTTACAACGGCCATACCAGCACTCGATGTTTCATGAAGTTTTCTTTTTTTGAATGTACTAAACCATAATGGCACCTCATGCTTCCTTTGGCTTGCGTTTTTCATTCCACGGGGGGGGATGGCTATTTCCCATCCACCTGTGTATGTGCTTAGGTTGTCGCGTGTAGTGGCTCTCATTTCCCTGAGCACCAGTTGCATGGGACCTCGTGTGGACATGTGTGCTCTTCACATGGGAGGGCGCGTGTGGTGTTCGCCCTTTGCTAATTGAGGAAATCCCAGGAAAGAAAAGGCTAACTTGACACATGAATGTAAGTGACAACTCCCTCTCCAGAATGATGCCTGGACCCAAAACAATGAAGAGGTTGCAGCGTGAGCAAGTTGTTTGGAGATACGTAGGTAAATACCAAGAGAAGTAGCTGAAAGCCTTTAAAGTCGTGATTCTCGTGGGCACGTGTGGTCAAGACAGGCGGGGGCTGCTCTTTTCCTAAGTCTTGCGAAACATTTTGACTTTCTATGTGGCAATTACCGCTGATGGGAAAGATCAGATTACGTTTATAAATTCCTCTCAACAAATGAATTGAAGGCTAACATAATGCTCTGTGCCCCTGCTTAAGAAAATCTTCCAATTAAGCCTTCTTTGCTCAAAAATTCATTTGTGTTTTTCATCCCCTTCCCATTGCTCACAGCCACAGGGCACAAAAAGGAACGGCCAAAATCTGACCATACTGTGCTCCAGGTGACGACCAGAGTCACGTCCTTCTGAGTCCCAGACCCTCATTATTCCTGGGTTTTTGTGTGCGTTAATTAGAGCTCCCGCATTGCAGTGGGATCCGTATCAGGACAGGTCCTCTCTAGGGAAAAACGGATGCTCATTAACAAAGGACAAATGGATCTCCAAGTTAAGTTTGTTGTCAAAATCCAAGATTCAAATGCATGTGAGTAGGCGCGGTCGTCTGACTCCCTTACAGGAGCTGATGAAAGTGGCTGAGATGAATCACGTCTCCTGGAGCTGTCCTGATTTCATCTGAGACCACCTGAGTTGAACCCCCACTTTGTCAGGTGCAGGATCCCAGGAACGTTATTTAACCTTTTTTTTTTGTCTCCGTTTTTTATCTGTAAAATGGAGATAATGATAGCATTATCTCTATTAAAAAATTTCATGAGTAAATGCACGTAAAGAGCTCGGAACAATGCCTGTTACACAACAAGAGCTTGATAAGGGTTTCTGATAAGCACCAGCTCTGCTGTTATTCTCATTCTGACAGTTTCTCCCAGTGTGTAGGAAGCCTTGTCCATGATAATGCAGCAGGCATAACTCTGGGTAGAGATTTGCGTGGAATTAGAAATCAGACGTGTTTGGATGCCAACGTGGCCTCTGCTACTCGTCAGCTGTGCCGTTCTGCGAAAGACACACGTTTCCTCCTTTGTGCGTTGAATCCTGATACCTAGTCCTCGAGACCGACTGGGAAGAGCAAAGGAGACCGTGTGTCTGAAATCCATTCTTGTCTGTGGCACAAGCAAGTCGTTCCAAGGGGTGAAGACAGCCAGGCCAGGGGAGGACCTGGAGCAGTCACCCGAGACGGCTGGAGTCAGACCGTATTCTTGTTTTAATGGTGCCAATTGCAGGTGATTGGCAGGAGGGCCATGGAGCAGAGAGGGCGGTTGAGCTCATGTTCATCACAGAACACTGATGGGTCGCGCCGGGTGGTGTGGTGGGAGTTACATCGGGGCACTGCCGTCAGTGACTGCCGCGCAGAAAAACACAGATAAACATCATTGCAAGGTTGTGTGATGAGTACAGGAAGAGAGCTCCACAGTGGCTGCAAAGGAGAAGTCCTAGGCTGTGGAGAAGCTGCTTAGAAGCGGGATTTTAATTATGAATTATCTGTTTCTGCAAACTATCCCCAAACTTGGTGGCTTAAAACAGCACACCTATGTGATCACCTTGTTATGCGTGTCAGCAGTCTGGGCATGGGTTAGCTGGACCCTCTGTTTCATGTTTTATTCCAAGACTGTCTTAGCACAGGTATGTAGTCATACCTAGAAGCTGGACTGGGGACTGGGGACGGAACCACTTTCACATCCTGTGCTCACAGGAAGAATTCGGGTCTTGGTGTGCAGCTGCACTGAGAGCTCAGTTCCTCACTGGTGGCTGGAGACTGCCCCTGGATTCTTGCCCTATGGAGCTCCCAACACAGCAACTCGCTCCATTAATGTCTGCACACCTAGGCGGCAAATGGGAGAGCCGCTCACAAGACGGACAGCACAGTTGTTTGTCACCTTATCTTCAATGCGTCATCCCATCTCTTTGGTCAGTGCTTGGCCAATCACTAGGTAAGCGCACTCTCAGGGGGAAAGGCAATATTCCAGCGCACAGGCATGAGGAGGCAGAGACCACTGGGATCGTCTTGAAAGTCAGCCTTCCACAAAGGACTCCTGGGCTGATTCTTACAGCAGGAGGCATTCCTGTAAGTGGACAGACGTGGAAAGCAGGGGTCGTGGAGGAGACAGGGCAATCCAACAGGAAACACAGAAAACAGATAAACACGTTATCTCAAATCTTAAGGTGTGCTCTTAGGGGAAGAACGGAAAAAAGACAGGCTTCAAATAATGTAAGGAAAAGGAGACAAGTGACACAGATCAGAGAAGAACAGGGTGAATGTTAAAGGGAAAAGCAAAGACCTTTAGCCTTACCTGTGGAGTGGTTTGAAAACGGCACTGCCGATGAGGGTTATCTTCCTAAATTTATGTGGAATTGGCTAGTTGACACGAGGTCAGCATGGCAGGGAGGCCCCCTGTGACTCTAACTGTCACAGTCGTTCCCCTGGCTTTTTGTTTTTAAGTTATCTATTCAATAAATAGGCCCTTTTTAGACAATGTGGCCATTTAATTAATGAATTAATCATCATGCCCGTGGTTATGCTTCCCTGTGTCTTTCTAGTTTTTAATGTCTACCATGTTCTGATGTTCTCTTTGCTCCCCTGATGTGACTACAAAGAATCACACCGTTATGCTGAGCATTTCAGCCTGGCGTTTAGCATTCTCCTTGGTCCCCACCATGCCAGCCAAATAGTTGAAACCTACCGTAAGTTATCACAGTGAGGACAAATGAGTGAGAAGTTCTCTCAGCGGAATTCCCAGGTTTGGTCTGGTGACTCTCGTCTGCCTTGATGTCTGTAGCTTCAGAATGGGAGTGGAAGAGTCCACCACCCCTATCTTTTTTACTTGATGTCAGTATTGAGGGAGACAATGCAGCAAAGGCAGTTTGAAAATTGTACGTGTTATAGATGATAGACAAGAAAACGATTCATTCCAAAAGTGGCCACTGAGTGTCTGCACGAGCGTCGAGTGGAACCCGGCGGGGCTTCAGTATCTCAAGGAAGTGGGAACAGAAAGCATTTCAACACATCCTTGGAACAGACTCCTAAGTGTGGTCATGGAGATTGACACAGATGCCGTTAACGTGATGCATTTATCACATCGTAGTTTACACAGTTGTGCTATTCTTAGCGAATTTGCACAACAGCACATAAAACCGATGCTGAGTATCTCTTTTGCTTGTCTGTTTGATGTGATGCCGTGCAGAGGTTAAGCACATGAGCTCGGGACACAGCCTGCCCGAGTTCAAATCCTGGCTCTGATACTAACTGTGTGAGCTTGGGCAAGTCACTTAACCACGCCACACCTCAGTTTCCTCTTTGCAAATACAGACAATAAAGTTCCTTTCTCACAGAGGCGTGACGAGGACTCAACAAGCCAATATAAGCAAAGCTCTTGGAACAGTACTTGGCACGTAGTCAGCAAAAGTCCAGTGTGTGCTTGCACAGCTGTGGCAAGCATTGCCCAGACCAAAGGAGGCAGCACCGACAGGACCGAGTCCCCACACCAGGAAGGGGGCACTGGCCGTTAAGTCTCAAGCTCTGCTACACCAGCTCCTAGGTGAGAATGGAGCCTCCTTTACGTGTCGAGTGTGCCCTTGTGTGACCTTGAGCAGAGAGCCCAGGCCGCCCATGCCTCGGACCACAGAAAAGAGTAAGACAAACGCATATTGGTTGTTTCAAGCTGCTAAGTTTGTGGTAATTTGTGACATAGAGATAGAAAATTAATCTCCCCAGCCCTGCTCCCCTGGCATCTCCCACCCAACCTGCTTGAGCGTTATTCCTTGAGATGCTTGAGGGTTACTCTCACACACAGACAGGCTCTCTCTCCTGATGTCCCAAGCGCACTGTGAATGCCTTCCAGAGCAGAGCGAGCAGCACTGCAGTTATTGTTTGAGTTTTAAGTCCTTAAGGATAAAGTCGCATTTTATTCATCTTTGAAATTTCAGGTTGAAATACGGTGGCAATTTTGTAGGAGAGAGGCAAGGGGAGAAATTTTTTAAAAGAGAAAAGAAAAAGGTAGGATATAAGGACAACTAAAAATGCGCAATAAATGTTTGCTGATAAGTGAATGAATGAACAGTATTCTGATGATTTTCTTCTTTGGTCTATTAAATTCTACAGAAATGCTTTCATTCCACTCTGATAGGCATCTCCAATATTGAAGCTATCATCATAACAGAAGACTGAATTATCGCCAACTTGAATTGCCAGCAGAAAATGAAAATAGCATTGAGAAAATAACTACTACCCTAAAAAATTTTTTTATTTACTTTTATTGTTCAAAGCAAGCTTTGGCAGAATAAGTTCTAACTATTAGATTAAGAAGTGATGGAGATCATTTTTCAGGATGCCAATATTTGAAATGCATGTTTAAAAAGACCAATTGATGGAAAATATGGGTCAAATTCAATAACTTTTGAAACACGTCATTTAACTTTATTCAGCAGAAAGACATCATAGGCGACTGGCAGATTCTCAATTTCTCAAACTTTTGATTAAAAACGGTTTTTACAATATTTCATCTCTTTTCGGGAAAAGTAAAATAGTTAAGTCACCCGTTCTTCCTTTTGTAGGGTACTTGTCACACTGGAGTAATGCATTAGAGAACTTAGTCGTGTTGTTTATCTTGGCGTGTAAACTTATTGCGTATTGTGTACGTGTGTTATGTTGCATCCAAGAATAAATATGAGAGAAGAGGCTAAAAAAATTGCAAGCTAAAAAAAGGAAAGAAAAAGTATTAAACCTGGCCGAAGCATGATTTACCCACAGAAGAAGATCCAGCCAGAGAATGACTTACACACAGAAGCCTGAATGTTGCCGGTGTGGTCTCTTCAGGCCAGGGCCACTAAGGCAGTCAGGCTGCAGAAACTACCTCTGTTGAGATGGAGTGGTGAACTGGTGTGTGAACAGCACGTGCTGCAACATCCAGGAGCCGCGCCTACCCCAGGGCGTCAGGTTAGTCACCAAGAGGAAAAAAGTAAGTGTTAACCAATGGTGACAGCTGCTTCTCGTGACAGTGTGTCCACCGCTCCTGGGTCCACTGTGTTGCTGGAGGAGATATATCAAATGGCAGGCATGCGATGCCCAGTGCCAGGCTCATCTTAAGGACACATTACTATTACTCAAGCCTAAATCTGGATTGCTGCTGAAAGCTGTTCCCTGCCTTTGGGAACCAAATGCTTGCCATGAGAGCTGGCTTACGTGCGCGTCATGAATGTGGATGGCATTCAGGTCTGGTAGGCTAAACACTCAATGTTTAATGATGAGACCTGATAAGGGATTTTTTTTTTAATGATGCTTGCTCCGTTCCAATGGGGAAAAACAAAAACATTGGATTTAATTATGGTCTTTTGTATTCAAGCAAAAGAAAAAACCGGGCCAAGGAGTTGGGGGTAAAATGGCTAAAAATCTGTTGCCTTGAGCAGAGCGGTGCAGCTTCAAGCTTCGAGTTTCATTGAGCCTCAGGACTCTACCATCTTGGGCCACCCTGTGTCTGCTACTTGAGGATAAGGACTGTATTGATTTCCTATTGCTGCTGTGACAAATACTCACAAATGTAGTGGCATAAAACAAAAATCGAGAGGTGCATCAGAAAGCTGACTGGAGGCATCTCCTGCTCGCCTTCTCCATTAAGAGCCAAAACAGTGAGCAGACAATCATGCCTGGAATAGATCATCAAGAGAACTCAGCAGTGAGGTGACAGGAAGGCCCTGAGACAAGAAGGAAGAGGAAGGGGAGGCAGCCTGGAGAGACCCCCACCCGAGTGCGGGAAAGGGTGGGAGACTACCGTGGTCCACCCTCCCACCAGAGTGCCTGCAGTCCCAGCCACTGAGAGTCCCTGACCCCAGTGGACCTTGAGCTTAACAGGGAGACCGACCACACAGCAGCAGCACTGCTCCAGAAAGGAGCCCACCCCAAGTCCCACATACCCGTGAGACCTAAGCAGCGACAATGTGGCACCATTTGAGAAGCAGCCCCCACCAGACGGAGCGCCGTCCTGGCGCCAACAGCACCTGCATGGCCACACCTTTAGAGTCCCATGGAGAGCCCTGCTGGCTGCCGGGACCAAGGCCAAAGTGGGAGCCATTGGCAGTGACCCTGATGCCCCAGCAGCAGGACTGCCATGCATTAACAAGTGCCCTTAGGACAGGCTAACCCACCTGCAGCTGCCACCTGGGGCCAAAGCATGTGCTCCCAGCCACCTGCCTACAGCTGCCGCCAGGGGGAGCAACCCCCCTCCCCCACAGCAAGGCCAGAGTGCGGCCACCACCAACACTAGTGTGGACAGCCAAGGAGAGAGGTGGTTGTCCTACCCCCGCTGCTGCCCTCACCGATGGCATGCCTACTGCACAGGGGCCTGCAGACCCGCTCACCTGCCTTGCTGCCCCTGTCATCACACAAGCAAGCCACCTAGTGGTCCACAAATCAGCCTGCCTAGACCCGATAACACTGGTGCCTGCATATGCCACCCTGGGCCCAAGGACAGACACGCTTGGCCTGCGGCTGCTACCACTGGGTCCCGTGGACTGGCAAACCCTGTCCCCAGCAAAAGTGTACCACAGTAACGTAACGAGTCAACAAGGAAATCACAGACACCACTGATGCTGTCTGGAGCTGAGGAAGTTATACAGAGACTACACTACTGCATGCACCCCGAATCAAAGCCAAAGTGCCCTCCCAACCAGCATCGTAGATGCTTCTTCAGGAAAAGCGTCCTCCCCTGTGAAGGCAAATCCAAAAATCTGGAAGAAGGGGCTGTAACACCAGATGCACAGACACCAGCGCAACGACACAGGAACATTAGAAAAAGGAAACACTCCTCCAAAGGAACACAACAATTCTCCGGCAACATATTTCAATAAAAAATAAATGTGTGAAATCTTGGGAAGAGAATTTGAAGTGATGTTATTTTAAAATGTCGGCACCTGATAAGAGAACACAGATAAACAATACAAAGAAATCAGAAATGCAATTCAGGATATTAACAAGAAATTCATCAAAGATATAGCTAGCATAAAAAAGAAGCAAACAAAAATTCTACAACTAAATAATTTATTAAATGAAAAAGCATGCATTTGAAATTTTCAGCAATAAACTTAATGAAGCAAAAGAAAGATTTTCAGAGCTTGAAGAAAGGTTTTTTTGAAATAACCTAGTCAAACAAAAGTAAAACAAGCAAAAAAAAGAATGAACAAAACTTATGTGACATAGGTGACACCATAGAGTCACCAAATATTTCAGTGCACCAGAAGGTAAAGGAAAAAACCCCAAAGGGATAGATAACTTATTTAATAAAATAATAGCTAAAAACTTTCCAAATCTAGCAAGATCCAGATACAGGAAGTTCAAAGATCCCCAAATAGATACAACTTATAAAGATCTTCTCCATAGCACATTATAGTCAAACTGTCAAAAGTCAAAAACAAAGAGAGATTTCTAAAAACAGCAAGAGGAAGGTCTAGTCACTTATAAGGATATCCACCTTCAGACTAACAGTGGAAACCTTAGAGGTCAATCAGGTGAAAACGGAATAATACATTCAAAGTACCAAAAAAAACCCATAACTTGACAGCCAAAAATACTGTCCATACCCAGCAAAGTTATCCCCCATAAATGGAAGAAAAATAAAGACTTTCCCAGCAAGCAGAAGCTGAAGAAACCGCCACTTGACCATTCTACAAGAAGTGCTTACGAGAGTTCTAACCTGGAAGAAAAAAGACAGTGCCTACCATCATGAAAACACATTAAAGTATAAAACTCACTGGTAGAAAAGACACGCAAACGAGGAAGATCTCAAACATTACCACAACCGAAGCTCGTCAAACCACAGGGATAAACAATAAGAGAGAAAGAAAGGAACGGAGGACAGACAGAACAATCCCCAAATCAATTAACAAAATGACAGGAATAAGCCCTCACATATCGGTAATAACCATGAATGTATATGAACTAAACATTCCACTTAAAATAAATAGACTGGTTCAATGAAGTATAAAAACATGACTCAGCCATATGTTGCTTAGTAACTCGCCTCATCTGTAAAGACACATATAGACTGAAAGACACATATGGACTGAAAGTAAAAAGATGGGAAAAAATATTCCATGCAAATGGAAACCAAAAGTCAGTAGGAGTAGCTATATGTGTTGGATAAAGCAGACTTTAAACAAAAAATGGTCAGAAGAAGATCGTTACATAATAATAAAGAAATCAATCAGGCAAGAGGATATAACAATTCTAAACATGTATACACCCAACACTGGAGCACCCAGACAAATGAAGCAAATATTACTAGATCTAAAGGGAGATATAGACTCCATGCAATAATTGTTGTAGACTTCGACATTCTACTCTCAGCATTAAATAGGTCATCTAGACAGGAAATCAACAAGGAAACGTTGGATTTAAACTGACTTTAGACCAAATGGACCTAACAGACATTTAGATACCAGTTCACCCACAAATTACTGAATATACATTCTTCTCATTAGCACGTGAAACAATCTCTATAGACCATATGTTTAGACATAAAACAAGTCTCAACACATTTTTAAAAGTTGATATCAAGCATCTTCTCAAACCACAGGGGAATAAAATGAGAAATCAATAACAAGAGGAACTTGGGAAACCACAAATAAATGGAAATTAAACAACATGCTCCTGAATGACCATTGTTCAAGGAAAAAATTAAGAAAAAAAGTTATTGAAGCAAATTAAACTTGGAACACATTATATCAAAACATATGGGTACAAGAAAAGCAATAATACCCCAAAAGGGAAGTTGATAGCAATAAATACCTAGATTTTCAAAGCAGAAATATTTCTTTTTTGAGTTGGAGTCTCACTCTGTCGCCCAGACTGGAGTGCAGTGGCCACTCCCGGCCACCGCAGCCTCGACCTGCTGGGCTCCGGCGATCCTTCCGCCTCAGCCTTCCAAGTAGCTGGAACTACAGGCGCGTGCTACCGTGCCTGGCTAATTTTTTGATTTATTGTAGAGATGAGGTCTTGCTTGCCCAGGCGGGTCTCGAACCCGCGGGCTCAGGCAATCCACTCACCTCAGCCTCCCAAAGGCGCGGGATTACAGGCTGAGCCACCGAGCCCGGCTTCAGAAATATTTCTTTTTTGAGTTGGAGTCTCACTCTGTCGCCAAGGCTGGAGTACAGTAGCATGCTCACGGCCATCCCAGCGTCGAACCACTGGACTCAGGCGATCCTTCCATCTCAGCCTTCCAAGTAGCTGGAACTACAGGTGATACCACGCCGAGCTAATTTTTTAATTTATTGTAGAGATGAGGTCTCCCCAAGTTTCCAGGCTGGTCTCAAACCCGTGAGCTCAGGCAATCCTCTCACCTCAGCCTCCCAAAGTGCCAGGATGACAGGCTTGAGCCACCACGCCCAGCCGAAAGATTTCCAATAAACGATCTAGCAATGAGCCTCAAGGAACTAGAACGACAAGGAAAAAAATTGTAGAAAAAAAGAAATAATAAGGATCAGAGCAGAACTAAATAAAATGAAGACTAAAAAAACAGTGGCAACAAATTCAAAAGAATTGCTTTTATAAAAAGATAAACAAAATTGGTAAACTGCTAGATAGACTAACAAAGAAAAAAGAGAGAAAACAGATTAAAAAAAGAAAAAATGAGGTATTACAACTGATACCACAAAAATGCAAACGATTATCGGAAACTATTATAAACAACTGTAAACTGTAAATTTACAAATTCTTTGACACATACAACCTACCAAGATTGAATCAAGAAGAAATTAAAACTCTGAACATACCAACAACTAGTTATGAGATTAAATCAGTCATTAAAATGTTTTTTGGCCGAGGCAAGAGAATTGCCTCAGCCTGTGGGTTCAAGACCAGCCTGGGCAACATGGTGAGACCTTGTCTCTACAGTAAATCAAAAAAATTAGCCGGGCACGGTAGCACATGCCTGTAAGTTCCGGCTACTTGGAAGGCTGGGACAGAAGGAAGGCCGGAGCCCAGCAGGTCAACTCCGAGGTGGTGGTGAGTGTGCCACTGCACTCCAGCCTGGGCAACGGAGTGAGACTCCAACTCAAAAAAACAAAAAAAGTCTTTTAACAAAGAAAACCTCCGGACCAGATGGCATCACTGTTGAATTCTACCAAACATTTAAAGAAGAATTAACATCAATTCTCCTCAAACTATTCCAAAAAAATGAAGAGGAAGGAATTTTCCCTAACTCATTCTATAAGGTTAGAATTATCCAGCTACCAAAACCAGATAAGGACATAACACAAAACAAAACAATACGCCAATATCCCTAACGAACATAGACAGAACAATACTCAAAAAATACTAGCAGCCTGAATTTAACAGCACATCAAAAAGATAATACATCCCAGGGATGTAAGAATGGTTCAACATACATAAATCAATAAATGTGATATATTACGTCAACAGAATGAAAGCAAAAAACAATAGGGTCATCTCAATAAATGTAGAAAAAGCATTTGATAAAATCTGACATTCCTTTATGGTAAAAACTCCTAACACACCAGGAACAGAAGGAAGATACCTGAACACATTAAAGGCCATATATGACAAAACCACAGCTAACATGTGAGTGAGGAAAAGTCAAAAGACTTTCCTCTAAGAGGCGAAATAAAACGAGGATGCCCACTTTTATCTTTCCTCGTCAGCATGGTCCTGGAAATCCCAGCCAGAACAATCAAGAAGGCAGGAAAAATAAATAAATAAAGGGCATCCAAATTGGGAAGGAGAAAGTCAAATTGTTCCTCTTTGCAGATGACACGATCTTATATATTAAACAAACAAACAAAAAACCTAATGACTCCACACACAAAAAAATTTTAGATCTGATAAATAAATTCAGGAAAGTTGCAGGTTACAAAAGCAACAAATAAAAATAATGACAAAGCTGAGAACCACCTCCGGAACTCAATTCCATTTACAATCACTACAAAAAATAACATACATAGGAATTAACTTAACTGAGGAGGTGGAAGACCTCTACAAAAATAACTGCAAAACACTGATGAAAGAAACAGAAGAGAACACAAAGACATGGTAAGACACCCCATGCCCATGGATAAGAAAATTCATATTGCTATAGTGACTATATTACCCAAAGTAATATACAGAGTCAATCAAAATACCGATGTCATTTTTCACAGAATTAGAAAAAACAATCCTAAAATTTGTGTGTCACCAAAAAAAAAAATCCAAATAGCCAAAGCAATCTGAGCAAAAAGAACAAAGTTGGAGGCTTCACATTACCTGACTTTAAAATGTATCACAAGGCTATAGTAGTCAAAACAGCATGGTATTGGTATAAAAACAGACACATAGACCAATGGAACAGAATAGAGAACCCAGAAACCCACATGTCTAGAGCCAACTGATTTTTGACAAAGGTACTAAGAATATACATTGGGAAAGGAACACCTTCTTCAATAAATGGTGCTGGGAAAATTTGATATTCATATACAGAAGAATGAAACTGGACCCCTGCCTCTCACCATATAAAAAAATCAACTCAAGATGGATTAAAGACTTAAATGTAAGTCCTGAAACTATAAAACTTCTAGAAGAAAACAGGGGAGATGCTTCAGGACATTGGTTAAGGCAAAGATTTTATGGCTAAGACCTCAAAGCACAGGTAATACAAGTAAAAACAGACTATATTAAACTAAACAGACTACATTAAACTAAAATGTCTCTGCACAGAAAAGGAAACAGTCAACAAAGAGACAACCTACTGAATGGGAGAAAATATCTGCTAACTCTGCATCTGACGAGGGACTAATGTCCAAAATAGACAGAGAACTCAAAACAGCTCCACAGTGGGCAAAGATTATCAACAGACAGTTCTCAAAAGAAGACATACAAACGGCCAACAGGTATATATTTTTAAATGTTCCAGCATCACTAATTGTCAGGGGAATGCAAATCAAAGCCCAGAGAGATCATCTAACCCTAGTTAGAATGGCTATGGCAATCAAAAGGACAAAACTAACAGACACTGGCAAGGGTGTAGAGAAAAGGGAACCCTCATACACTGTTGATGGGACAGTAGCCACCGTGTCCTCCATACTGTACATGGTACAGCACGTACTGTGTATACTATGGCACACAGTATGGAGATTGCTCAAGAAACTAAATAGAGCGGTCGTGTGATCCAGCAATGCCACTGCCCGGTATTGCCCCAAAGGAAAGGAAACCAGTGTGTCAAAGGGATGTATGCACCTCTGTGTTACTTGCAGCGCTAGTCATGATAGCCAAGACATTGAATCAACCTAAGTGCCCACCGACAGATGAATGGATAAAGAAAATGTGGTTAAATACACAATGGAATACCATGTGGCCACACCAAGATGAAATCCTGTCATTTTATTCATTTCATGGAAGAAACTGGAGGTTACTATGTTAAGTTAAATCAGACAAGCACAGAAAAACAAATATCACACGTTCACACTTCTACGTGGAAGCTTAAAATGCCTATCTCATGGAGGTAGAGAGTGAAATAACTGATGCCAGAGGTTGGATGGGGTATATGGATGGAGGTGGTAAAGAGAGGTTGATTATTGGGTGCAAACATAACAGTGAGACAGAACAAATAAGCCCTGATATTCGACAGCAGCATAGAATGACTATAGCTAGCAACATTGTACGGTTTATTCCAAAGTAGCTAGGAGAGAGGTCTGAAAATGTTCCTAACACAGAGATATGATAAATACTTGAAGTGCTAGATACCTCAAATACCCTGACTTGATACTTACACATTCTATACATGCAACAAAATATTATATGTACTCTATAGATATGGACACATAACATGTGTCGATGAAAATAAATAAAACAAAAACCAAAACATTTATACTCGTACATTTCTAGAGAAATTGTAAAACTCTCAAAATCAGACCCAGTTAAGATGTCAGGGCCGGGCTGGGTGGCTCAGCCTGTAACCCCAGTGTTTTGGGAGGCCGAGGTGAGTGGATTGCCTGAGCCCGCGGGTTGAAGACCCGCCTGGGCAACTTGGCGAGACCTTGTCTCTACAATAAATCAAAAATTAGCCAGGTGTTGTAGTGCGCACCTGTAGTTCCAGCTAGTTGGAAGGCTGAGGCGGAAGGCTTGCCGGAGCCCAGCAGGTCGAGGCTGCAGTGGCCGGAAGCGGCCACTGCACTGCAGTCTGGGTGACAGAATGAGACTCCAACTAAAAAACAAACAAACAAACAAAAAGAGGTCAGTAGGGCTGGTTCCCTGTGGAACTCTGAGGGGAGAATCCTTTCCTCTGCCTTTTATCTGCCTTTTTCCAGTGTCTAGTGGTCTCTTGTATTCTTTGACTCTTGACTTCTTCCCTCTTCAAAACACACTTCTCAGTCTCTGCTTCTCTCATCATGTTGCCTTCTGCTCTGATTTGGACCCTCCTGATTGCATCAGACCCACCTAGATCGTCCAGGGTAATCTCCCCACCAAGATGCTTAACTTTCTTGCCACATAAGTCATTCTGTTTTCCCAGGTTCTGGGGGTCAGACCTTGGTCACCTTGGGAGATGACTGTCCAGTCTCCTGCAAAGATTTAACCACGAGTCTAGTTGGTAGAGTATTCAAAGTTAAACAAAATGCTGCAAATTTAGGACCAAGTCAAATGCAGAACTAACAAAATGCCTTTTAAGCATAAATGAAGCATGTTGCTTGGATGCTCTCAGCCAGCAGTTTCTCAATCTATTTTCCCTCCACAGGACAAGGCAGTATGCCTAAACTTCTTATCAATCAAGATTGCTCATTACCTCTCCTCACAGTTCTCCACAGCCAAGGCCATCCAACCTAGGGGTCCACAGAGTGTCCATTGACTAGTCAAGCACTGACTTGTGCTGTGAGGACTCTCTCCTGGTACCCTCGTGATCGGAGCACATGAGCTTATCTCTGTTTGCTTTTGACAAACTCAGAGGTAACTTACTCACTTTTATCAGCATAAAAGTGTCCTTACATCATGCTCTCCCCAGCTGGCTTTCTCTTGTTTCTCAAGCTCAGTCAACACAAAACACACTCGGCTCCTGGGCTTTCCATCCTGTGACTTGTGCACGTCAGACCTTCCTGTTTCCAGCAGGTGAGTGAAAATTGAGAGCCAGGGGACACTGCCGCACAGGGAGTGATTCATTCCCCTGGTTTATTTGGCTCTCGATGTCATCAAAATCCAGTGTCCTATTACACTCCTATATTTGACAGGGCAGAGTCACCAGCTGGGAGCAGCTTGCCTCTACCCCAAGACGAAGCCAAGAGAAGGCTGACCTGTCAGTCCCATGGCCCATCAGAATGTCCAAGGGCAGAGGATTTCTCCATTTAATTAGAATCTGCCTTTGTGTCTCGCCAGGCCCTGGGCGTGCAGAGAGGCTCCCGCACAGCCGTTCCTCCTCTCCCCTGCTTCCTGGGGTTTGGCACAGCCTTGCCAACAGGTGTGATCAACGGTAAGAAAGCATGCAGTGCCAGTGCGCCTGTCCTGGCCGGGGATGAGAACCCACAGCTGAAAAGATGGTGCTCGCAGCCTCAGGCGAGCTGCCGCGGAATCGTCATTCCTTGGCACGGGTGCCGTGGAGAGCGTCTAGGCAGCTTCTGATTGGGCATCATGCCCTCCAAACAGATGGGCATGAATGTAGGCAGGCAAGAGACCATTTATTATATCAACTGTATTTGCTGAGGGCAGGGTTCCCAGCTGGGAACATCAAAACAGCTCTTTGTCCTGGCCGTCTGCAGCGCGGATGGAGGTGATGCAGCCTTGCAAATTCAGCTGGATTAATTTTGAAAAATAGGAACAATGTTTCCATGGACACCAGGGGGCATTTCTGGCTCCCTTCAATGGCTCAGAGCACAGAGCAGGATGGGCCCGAGTCATTTTAATAAAATCTCCATCCCTCTTTGGGTTCGGTGAGAAAGCGGCCAGGACCGCTTTCCAAACCAGGCCCAATTTAGGGGAGCAGCCTCGCCCCACACGGAAGCCGGCTTTGTGAGTGCTTTTCACACAGTGACGAGTGGCTTCCAAAGAAAATGAAGCTGAAGTCGCTCAGACTTTGGAGCCAGGAGAGGAATTCTGATTGAGCTCACCCCAGCCCTGCTTTTCTGGGCCTCCATTAACCTTCACGTCCCTCCTGTGAATGAGGCATGGGATCAAGTGTGAGCTGGAACTTCAGGAGGAGACGTTAGGACTGGTTTCAATGACAGCTTCAACCAGCTTTGAGGGTAAACAGACACATAAAAAAAGAATTATGACTACCTTTAGACATGTAAGCAATTGTAGGTCGCTGAGGAGTCCAACTTTTTTTCTTAAAATGAGTGTTAACTACTAAAATACATCGCTTGCTTACAATGCACTTTACGTGCAACCCTTTGATTAGTTTCACAATAGCTCTGTGGAGGTGAGTGCTATTGCCAGCATCAACGCACAGACAAGCAAACGGAAGCTTGGAGAGACTCGGAGGGAGTCACACGGCGAGTGACTGGGATGACCAGGCAAGCCCCCAACTGCCTGACACAAAGCCCTCCCAGCACCCACTTCCCCCCACACACTGGAAGCCCATCTGTTTGGCTTGCCTACGTCGGGGGTGTCTCACGGAGTGGCAGTTTAGGCCCGTGCTTGTCAAATTGTAATGTGCCTACGAATCATCTGTGGCGCGGTGGTGGTTACTAAAATGCAGGCTCTGATTTGGTAGACTTTGGAGGAGGCCGAGCCGTCTGCGTCTCTGACAAGTGCATGGTGCTGGTGCCAGCTGTGCTGGGAGAAGCAGGGCTTCCGTTGAGAATGGACCCTGAGTCTCAGCCTGGGTGGCATGCAGAAGTGACCTGGGAAAGTCAAAAAATACCATGCCCGCATCGTGTTCCCAGAGATTCTGATTTACTTGTTTGACAGCCATCAGATTAGCAGCTGTCTTACCAGCATTTCGTCATTATTTGAAATGGGAATGCTGAATTGTAACAGATGCCCTTGGCTGCATCTGTGCAGATGGAAATAAGAAAATGGACGGAGATGCGCTGGTGCAAGACCCGTAGCCCCCGCTCAACGCCTCTCCTGATGCTGGTGATGTATGATGACGCTGGAGGCCGGTGGTGGGATGGACCCTGCTCCTCCCATGGCCATCCTTACAAGAGCAGCTGGGCAAGGCCGCCCGAGGCCAGCAGCACTGCTGCAACTGCCAGGACCCAGTGCCAGCAAGCTGTGTGTCGATGGAGGTGATGAGGAATAACAGCCAGAACATCATCTTTCTACGACATGGGTTTCTTTGATTGCCAGGTTTCAGTTGAGGTGATCTAGACAGAAAAACCTGGGGCCATTCAAATCTCAACTCTGCCAAAACTTGAATCAATCACACGTAGCAAGCAATATATATGGATCAGGTGTTCAATGATTGTCTTTACTAGAGAAGAGTCATTGATCCATGTTGGCCGATATGTGACCATGGCTTTTCAGGACTTTCTGCTAAGTGTGATCAAACCAAAAGGACTGCAGATTATTAAAACCAAATCAATATTTTTGCTGGCAAAAGCAAAGCATTCAGCGAAGGGGAAAAAAAAGTATCTGCTTTTCAGAAGATCTCAGCCTCATGCATTATTGATGCAAAGATGATCAGATAAAAACTGGAACTTGGCAAGCTGCCAAATAAAAAATGCAGAGTGAATCAAAAATTTATAAAACAGTATTGAGTTATTACAATTCTATTATAGACACCAGTAATCATTTTCACTGAAACAAACCCCGTATATGAGAGTTCAGCTGGGATGTTAGGGTACGAGAATTTAAAACTCAACCTTGTTTTGAGGGGAGGGTACCACCAAATTTAAAATTAAATGTAAAGAGCAAAGGATTTAGCCACTGTTCAGTAGCCAGATTGAATAAAAACAATAGAGTTTTAAAAAATAATGACAATGTTTTCCTTCTTGGGCCACATTTTGCTGACTTCCTTGAAAAATCACTGGCATTAGATTCAAAGCAGGATGAATTGCTTTACAGAATCTGTAAACCTAATTTGTGCCCGTGCCAAGCACATATACACGCAAGACGCTGGGGAGGAAAAATGACTTGGTGAGATATTTTGTCACTTATGGATTTTTTTTTTCTTGAAAAAAATCCTAACTCTGTAGTTGCATTCACTATCTCATCTTGTGTAGGGCTCTTTTCCTTCCCTTGCTGGGACTGAAGTCTGACAATGCCAGAAATATATTTAAGACTGGAAGATGGCTGTCACCATCCCTAAATATTCAGAAGATAATTGCCAACCAAAGCTAGAGCAACTTGACACAAAACACCCCTTCAGCTCCCAAGCCAATTTGTCTCTCCAAGATCAAAATAAACAGCTATAATTATAAAATCACACCATCTAGATACATAGTCAGCATTAGGAAAATGCCACCAAAAAAGTCTGATGTTGAGACCTCCTTTCTGGCCAAGGACAAAGAGGGTCTCTTGGAGCTGTAGATGGTCTCAAAGCCAGGTGACTCTAGCGCACATCGAGAAGCCCTGTCACTCTGTTTCTAGGAAACAGAAATGACTTCACTGAAATGGGCTTCACTCAAGAGGCAGAAAGTGAGAAACGCTTTGCTTAATCAGACTGAACCAAGCCACCCCATGCCATGGGCAGTGTCAGTTCCACTGGGCTGGGAGAGAATAGGAACTTGGAACCAGACTTTGATAGGCAAAACCTCCACGAGGGATATGTTTGCCATTAGCCTTAATATCGCACGCTAAACATCTCACCTGAAGTGCCAATGCCAAGAATTCCTCAATCTCTACACACAAAACGGCACAAAAAACTCACACTCTCTGCTGTGACCTATGAATTATGTTGAATCCTTACTTTTTGACTTGATGTTTCATTCATGTCACTGTGACTGTTTCCAAGAACGAGGGGAAAGGCAGATGCAAGGAGAAATTTAATTTCCCACCTGGAAGCAAGAGTGAAAACGTTCCCATGGCGCCTGCACTTGTCTTGGGCAACGGGTGATGTGCTCTGCTGCGCCCCTCGCCCCCGGGTCAGGGGTGACTTGTGCAGGCTGGTCCTCCGGTCACAAGGCGCCGGATGAGGCTGGAGACCACATGGGCTGTAGGATCTCAAGCAAGAGCAAGTTCTGTGCTTGACAGGGGCCTGCTGTGTCATGCTCTGCCTCCGTCAGAGTCCAGCGGGGAAAACAGAAACCACACTGTTTCGCACAGAAGGAATCTAGCACAAGGATTCAGTGCATGCAGTAACTCAGGGCACAGCGCTTTTGGACGACGTATGCATAAAAAATCCCAGAGGCGAGATGCTCAGACTCCACGCAGGAGCTTGGCAGGCATTGCCAACCACCCTGGTTCAAATTGCGTTTTGGCCATTTGGATATCCTGACTTGCTTCTGTTGGGACGTATAAAGCCTCTCCTCATTTCCTATCATCAACTGCAGCATGGAGTGGCTGAAAATTGCTCAGGCAATCCCTGTGTCTCACCCACTGGGTGCCCTGGGCCATCAGGGGCCTCTCGGGTTTGCAACAGCTCTCTTGGCATCTCCCTTCTTTGGCAAATGGCTAAGGGCTCGAGAGTGCGGCCCTCTCGCACACAGGAGGGGATGTTGGGCTACCGCCAACGCTGTTTGCTCTGAGATGTAGGACTGGGGGGAGCTCACCCCCAGCCCCCTTCAAGACCGCCGATGAGTCCTGTTGACTGCCTCCTCTGTCTCTCAAAGTCTCCTCCTCTCCATTCCCACAGCCACGGGGAACCTGCGGGTCACTCCACCCTCGGCTCAAGTATCACGACGACCTCCTCGCTGGCCCCTCTGCCGACTACCCTGCCCTCTTCTACCCACGTTCTCATGGCTGTGGCTCCTAACCAGGTACGTTGCCTCGCCTGAGCCTGCCCCTACCAGCAGATGTTGGAAACCATGTGAGAGCGTTTCGGGGTTTTCACAAGAATGAGGGGCATGCTGGCATTCAGAGGCAGGAGTCGGGGGTCCCGACGTGCTTTTCCCATTGAGGTGCGAACAAAGCACTGCAGAGTTAGCTTAAAACACACCTTTGTGACCTCACCGGTCTGCAAGTCAGAAGTCCGACAGGGCTGACTGGGCTAAAATCAAGCCTTCAGCAGGGCAGCATCCCTTAACTGGAGGCCCCCCAGAGAGGGATCCTCTTCCAGGCTCACCCAAGAGCGGGCAGAATTTGGTCCTCGTGGGTTGCAGGGATGAGGGCTTGTTTTCTGGTGGGCCATCAGAAGGGTCACTCTCAGCTTCTAGGCCTCACCTCGCTTTGGCCCATGCCCCCTCTGCCTCCAAAGCTAGTGATGTGGACCGAATCCTCCTGGCGTCTCATGTCTCCTGCCTCCTCTACCGCTGCCTCTTTTTCTGGTTCTTCCATCTTCTCTTCCACTTGTCGGGGCCTGTGTGAATAAACTGGGCCCACCGAACTAGTTAATCCAGGAGCTTCTCCCCAATTTAAAGTGCATGACCCTAATCCTATCTGCAAAGTTCCTTTAGCCATGCAACGTGGCATGTTCACAGGTTCTGGGGATTAGGACACGGATGCTTTCCGGGGGTGTGGGTGGCATGAATCTGCCAACTACGCCTGGAGGGATCAATCTCCACAACTAAGAATTGTTCCACCCACAATTCCAATGGCAGCCCGTTGAAAATACTGGGTGGGTGATCTTTCTGAAATCTGACTGTGTTTCTTTCTTGCTTTGAAAACCTTCAGGGAGACTCCCACTGCCCTCACGATAAAATCCAGGGCAAAGCCTCACCGTGCCATCAAGAAATTTCCTCATCGCCCAGCCTCTCTCACCTCCCTAGCCCACACCTCCCTCCTCCTGTGCCTCTGCCTCTTGGCTTCTGCCACACTGAGTGATTTTCTGACCTTTTGTTCTTTACCGAAAGCAAAAGTGGGCTCTTTCCCCCACCTTGGAGCCCTCTTCCCCCAAACTCCTACCCACTTCCCTAACCTAGCTACCTCCAACTCGGCTTCCGTTTCAGTGGAAGGCCTCCATCCCTCGTGGATCCTGTGAGTCTGAGCTAGGCCTCACCGCACAGCCCTGCAACACATCAATTACCAGGCTGTGTGTTCTCTCCTGCCCGTCCTTCGATGCCCGCGCGAGCTCTGAGCTCTAAGAGGCAGGAATAGTCTGTCTCGTTTGCTGTGGTGTCCACAGCCATCAGCTCACGCCTGGCATACATTGACTCTTCATGTTTACCCATTAAATAAATTGCTTAGTCATGTTGACCTTTATAAAAAGGGTGCAGCAAATTGGCTTTCAACCCCTCTGTGATAGAGACATAATCATAACAACAGTTAATGCCCGATGTTGACATTCAGAGAATGTTTCATCTGAACTCCATATCTGCATGAAGTAGAAATTATTATTGTTAAGCCAGTGTTACAGAGGAGGAAACTGAAACTTAAAAGGTTAAAAACAACTAGAAAAGCACGTGGTCTACAGTGGTAAAGTTAGGACCTGAGTCTGGTTTCTGATTCAAAGCCCACACCACCGCACCTTTTTGAACAAAGTTGTGACTTATCATTTATGAAACATTATATCACAAGGTGCTCATAGCTTCATGCTAAGATAAAAATGATGATCCTTTTTCTGGACATGAGGAAAGAGACTCATCAAAGTTAAGTGACTTGACCAAGATCACCCAGCAAGTATGCGGCAAGCTCGGAACTAGAAATCAGGATATTTTAATTTTGTTCCTCTTGTTCTAACTACCCCACTCATAAACTGGGAAAAGTCAAACTTGAAGGGCAGAGGAAACTACCTGGGCAGTGGCTCTCAGCTTCTCTGTGTCGTCATCTCATTCCTCCCTGTGCATACACACCAATGAGGAACTTAGACCAATAAAAATCTATGCAGACAAAAAGGGAGCACCTCTGCTCATGAATCATTTGTATATCGTGCAGATGGAGAAAAGAGAGGAAAAAAATGCGTGAATTTGTTTTTGTTTTTTTTTTTTTTGAGTTGGAGTCTCACTCTCACCCAGACTGGAGTGCAGTGGCCGCTCCCGGCCACCGCAGCCTCGACCTGCTGGGCGCCGGCGATCCTTCCGCCTCAGCCTTCCAAGTAGCTGGAACTACAGGTGCGCGCTACCAGGCCCGGCTGAATTTTTTTATTTATTGTAGAGATGAGGTCTCGCCAAGTTGCCCTGAACCCGCGGGCTCAGGCAATCCACTCACCTCAGCCTCCCAAGGCGCGGGATTACAGGCTGAGTCACCGAGCCCGGCTAAAAAATATGTGAATTTAACCTCCAAAAAAGATGGCAGGTGGGGAATAATGGCAGTTCGCTTGAAACAAACACGGATTATTGTAGAAATCCGTCACTGTGGCAGACTGGATAGGACTCTGTTGGGTCCCTCCTGGCCTTCACATCCCCCCCACACTGAATCAGGGCTGGCCTGTGTGAGCAGCCAAACACTGAAGAGGTGGGGCGTGTCACTTTGAAGACTGGGTCATAAAAGACATCTACATCCTTCCCCTTGGTCTCCCGGGTCGCCGCCATGCTTTGAGAACAGCTCTATGGAGAGGTCTGTGTGTGGAAAGACTGAAGTCCCCAACAGCAGCCAGCACCAGCTTGTCGCCTGGCAATGAAGACACCTCGGAAGCAGGTTTTCCTGCCCCAGCCACGTCTCCAGGTGGCTGCAGCTCCCACCAACATCTGAATGGGTATCAGGAGAAAGACCCCCACAAAACCCCACCCACACTGCTCCTGGATTCCTGACCCACAGAAACTGAGAGGTCATAAGCATGCGTGTTGTCTTAAGCCACCGTTTTGTGGTAATTTACCCAGCGCCAGATAGGAATACAGGCAGCAAGAGACACACCTCGGATTTGAACTAGCATTAAACAGAGAGGGACTTCTTAACCTATGTAAACACAGGAAGGTCTCAGGGAACACAGCTCAAGGGAGAGTGAAACCAGGCACCCCTAAAGGGCCAGGCCTTTTTTCGTTCTCTCTCATCTCTGCTTCTCTCTGCACTCACGTTACATTCTCCCTGTCTTCCTCCACCTGACGGGAAACATGGCCAGGACCAGTCATTCCATCTCACATTCTCCCACTCCAAGTTTCCAAAGCCTGGGGAGTGCTCCAACAGGCCTAACACAGGTCACGTGCCCCTTCTAGACCAATCAGTGGAGGTCTGCTTGGTGGGCTCAGTCATGATCTCTGCGGCCCATCCACCATACGATTAGGGTGAGGAAAAGAGTCTTTCTCAGAAGCAGAATGGACTGGGAAGAATTTCCTTGGAAGAACATCAGGTGGTCCCTGTCTCCGGTATGTCTGCATCAGAGTATGAGGACACATGCATCTGTGGGCTCAAGGGGCTTCTCTGTGCTAGCCCCAGGGTGACACCTGACAACATTTTTTCCATAGGTCACTTCATCAGTTGGCCTGGGACAAGCCTCTCTCCAGCCAGGAGACCCCATCAGCCAGATTTCCAATGAGAAGTGCATCTTATTTTTCAAAGAGAAAGGGGAAACAATAACCAAAAAAAGCTCAAAAGTAGACAATACTTCTAAAATTGCTTCCCTGAGAACCTAGGGTCCAGATGATGAGAGAGGAATGGTAATCATTAATGACACTAGGTGTCATCTACCAAGCAGACATCAGGAACATGCAGCGACTGGATGTCACATAATTCACCTCCTATCACACAGCTGATGAATGCCAGAGCCAGGATGACACCGAGTCTGTCTGCCACCAAAATCCAAACTCTTAATCACTGTGCAAAATGCCACAGAAGGGATTCCACAAGGCCATGTTTGGCCCCTAAGATGAAACTCCTGTTTAGCAGCTAAGATAAAGAGAGGCAGAGCGAGCCAGCCTCAGCTCAGGACCTATGTCCCTGCAGATTCTATAACGAGCTGGACTCACCTCAGCATTCCCTTGAGCTCCACGTGGGAGAACTGAGATCCAGCCCACCCCCGTGGCCCTTGTCTAGAATGGAAGGGTTTTCAGAGTTTTGTTATAACCAAAATCTCTGCTTTTCATTGTCTTCAGAAATAAGCTTTGCTAAACCAGTTCCAACTTTGGTGGCTCTCAGAGGCAGTGGCACAAAAAAGAAAGTCCATGTGACTCATTCCCACTGAGAGTCACATGAATCTACAGAAACACAGAGCCCGAGCTGAGGCTGGCTCGTTCTGCCTCTCTTTATCTTAGCTATTAAACAGAGGCTTCATCTCAGGGGCCAAAAATGGGCACGGTTGAGTCTCAGTCTTGTGGAAGCCCTTCCGTGGCATTTTGCACCCCAAGGTGGCCACGTTGTGAACCACACAATCTCCTCAACTCTACTCAACTGCACAGTTGACTGGACCAGAGACAGCAACATCTGATGCAATTCGACACAGAACAAAGACCTGGGCCAATCAGATTCTTTTCCTTGGGACCTAAACTTAGAAAAACCAAGAACGGGGCAATGCCAGATGGGAGGTAAAATGGAAGGAACACCATTAGGAGACAGAATAATGTCTTCTAATGAAGAATGAAGAGAATGAAGACTGGAGTCTGGGTATGAGCTCCGTCAGTTACTACTTGTGTAATACTGGGCAGGGTATGTTCCCTCTCCGCATCTCAGTATTCTCATCTGTAAAACGGAATTGGAGATGAAACTTCCCTCATGGGCTTAGTACAAGGATGGAAAGAGTACATGCTCAGGGAAAGTACTTGGAATGGCGGCTGACATGTAGTAGTGCCACAGAAGTGATGGCTGTCCTTAGCAGGAAGACCTCTGATCGAGACAAGCCCATGCTGTTTGCAGACCATTATGGGAAAGCGGAAACAGTGAGAGCACCCAGGAGGCTCTGATGTCAACACTGAGGGAAGAATGAGGCATGTGCAGGATGGTCACGAGTCACGCAGACACCTAGCTCATGAGAAAGACACACAGAGAGTAGCACGTCCTCCAGGCGACCCTGCTCCAGTCTCCTTAACACAGACTCCCTGCAGGATGGGTCAACCTGCCTCTCCTCTGAGCTGGACAACCAGAAGAGCCTAACGTGTGGTACAAGATGGGCTCTGAACCAGCAGAAAAAATTGTATTTTTACCAAAAGTTCACGAAATCTCCGTGGAGATGAGGTACCCCATTTTTTTTCAATAAAGAGAAAAAGGTGAGGCTCTGAAAAAAAACCCATCAGCTCACCCCTCACCTCGTTGTAAATTTCCAGCAAAAGCCCCACATTGGCACGTCTGAGCTTTCTGCATCCCGCAAAGTGATAACCCTTATCAAAGCAGCAGAGTCTGAGCAACGGACACCTTGCAGCCCCGATAAGCCCCCCGGCGCTGAGCCAGGGGAGCAGACCGTGGCGACGGGGGGCCTGCCAAGCTCCACCACAGGGCACCAGGGCTGCACCAGAAAATGTTTTAATTTACATTTTCAAGCGCAAAAATATTTTCCCCTCATGCTTTAGCTAAATTAGGTAGTTAAAGTCTGTGAAGTGGCAGTAATTGGAAACAATGGATTTTATATTTGACATTTATTATTTTAGTGGGATCTGTTTTACATTTACATCAAACATCTAGGACCCCTGCAGAAGTTTCTTTTGCTATTGCATTACCATTTAGCTCTAATAATGCACTTCGAATTTCCAATTCTCAATTATAATTACACTTTTCAGATGGAGCAAGGGGCGGGGTTCAGACAAGCCTCCACTGGAAACTGCACCACTGTGCTGGCCTCTCCTTGTGTTGAACCTTGATACGTTGGTAATTTGCTCAATGTGTTTTTTCCTAATTCTCTGCAGTCTCATATTGTTCTCTAATTACTTTACACATTTTGCTCTTACGTCACCAAAAGCCTACTTAAAGACGAAGATCATGTCTCACCCTCACAGTGTTTGCTTGGTGCCAAGCACATCAGGAAAATCTGGAAATGTTTGTTTCCACTGCTCAAGACAGGTAAGTGTTATCTCCTAGGAGACGGGCGTGGGGCTCAGAGGGCAGTTGGAAGGACAACATTCCGCTGAGATGTAAGGCTTTCTTACAGAGCGGCTCAAGAAGGAGTAAGCCGACTCAGAAAGTGGTGAGTCCTTTGTCTCTCCAGAAGTGCCCACAACGAAACTCAGTGACCACTTGGCAATAAGTAAATAGGCCAAACACCAAAAGGTTTGGAGTCAGAAAGAACGGGTTTAACTCCTGACTCCACGTTCTTAAACCATGAGTCGCAGGCAGAATTACTTAGCTTCTCTAAGCTTCAGTTTCCTCATCTCGCAGTAGGATTAATCATCTTTCTCTTACGAAATCTGAGCCAAAGCATCCCTATACTGAACCAGCCGCCAAGGACAGCACCCAGTATTTAGGTGTTCTTTCCCTTAAGACAGCCCACTTCCTTCACGGTGGGGGAAGGTCAAAAGTGTCATGACATCCTTGACTTCCATGACAAACAGACTGAGAAAAGTTTTAAAATACAACTCATAGCCCCTAGACGTGAAAATAAGATGCGTACCTTCTAAATCATGGGAGAAACTGGACGTGACAGAGGATATAGGGAAAAGAAAAGAAACATGAGACAAGAGAAACTTTAAAGCAAAATGCCATCACAAAAACAAACTGTATTTGTTAATGCAAATTAAAGTACTGGTGCCAGGAAGTGTGGTAAGAACATCACATATTTCGCCTCATTTAGTTCTTAGCGCCCCAGATGTGTTACTATTATGTCCACTAAACAGGCGAGAAGACTGAGGCTTAGGGAAGTAAACATTTCTTAAATTTGCCCAAGTGCTGGCAAATTTGAACCCAAGGAAGCTAACTGAGTTTACCCTCCTAGACATTATGCCACCGTGCAGAGACCAAAGGAATATATGTCTAAATATACTCAAATATTTATAGGGGCAGGAAAGAATTGGTCATAAGTACATGAAAATGATAAATAGTATTTATGTCCAGGTAGTAGGGATCTTAATTGTCGTTTTTATAGTCTTCTGCATTTTTCACATTTTTTACAATATGCACGTATTTCTATAGTCAGGGGAAATGCAGTAAAATTTACAATAGATTGCTGTTATATCAGGAAGCCTGAGTCATGGAATAACGCTTTTGAGACTTTCCTGGGATTTATGCTTCCTGAGGGAGAATGTTCCCTAAGTATTCTCATCACTTCTTCCAGGAGAGCCAGCATTAAGACTAGCAGATAAAGCTGCTTGTTCTGCCGCATCCAGAGCTTCCTATATAGATAAAAACAAAAACAAAACACAGAGGCGTTTTGGTCGGAGGAAAATTAAATAATCCCTCATCCTATGCGCTAATTTGACTCAAAGCAAAAATCTTAAAATACAGCTGTCAGAAGTGCTACAGATGAACTTGGCTTTGCCTGAAGCTCTGGCGTAATGAACGTGGCCACTGAGGAATTCCGAGAGAACCCCCAGCTCCAGGAAGAGGCCCCCAAGCGCTAGCATAAGATCGGTGATCACACACGCGGATGCCACAAACACCAGTCACATGCCACACTGTGGCACACACTCGCCCAGGTGCATCCTTCCATCCAACCAACCACAGAAGCTTCCAGAAAGCGTTCTCATGCAGGGTCCAGTCCTTATCCTTGCAGATGAAGAGATAGGTCCCGGGAGGCTAAAGTGGCACGTCTCCCCCATTGCCTCCTAGGCCAAGCCACCACAACGGCCCACCTGGACCCTACAGCTGCCCCTCTGGTCTGACCCGCACCCTCCAACCTCCCAACCCAATCACTACCACACTGGCCCCTACCCTCCCACTCAGGCTTCTTTTGACTCTTAGAACAAAGAGGAGTGTCTGACCACATTGTCCAGGCCCCGTCTAACCCTTTCCCACATGACCTGAATCACTCCCATCCATCTTTGTTCTCTCCACGCGTTGCACGGTCCCATGACCCACTAGCCATTCTCCCTCCCGAAGGTCTTTGCCTGAGCTCATCTCCACTTTGGGCCACCACCCAGGTGCTTTCCACCCAGAAGGTCTTTCCACCGGTCCACATTAGGTCCTCACCCCCATCACATATGTGTCCTTCCTAGCCCATGGCCACAGCTGCAGCCCTAACTTCTGTGCCTGAACCCCCACTGGGCCGTAAGTCCAAGAGGAGAGACATGTCCGTTTCTCCCAGCCCTCCCTCTCCAGCGCTGACCTGGTGCCCACTACCTCGGAGGCTCGCATAGTGAGTCACTGTCAGAGTGGGGTTGATGCTTCACCCCACACTGTTTCCTTTAGGCTTCGGGAGAGAAGAAAGAAATACCGGGACCTCAGGACTTTGCCGGCCCTGCATCAACCAAAATTCTGCTTTCTCTTCCATCTGAGAAGTGTACACTTTCAGAATCAGTTGGGTCTTTCGTTGTCATCTAGTCCAAGTCACAGAAACATGGGGCCAGAGGGGTTCTGTGGTTCCTTCAAAGGCATAGAGCCTAGCGAGAGTCAAGACCCATTCCTGGGCTGTGAGTCTCAGCCCTCTCACACAGGGCTGCCTTTGTCCACCCGCCGGGCCTTGAGCCCAACCCTGGTTTTTCCCAGATTTAAGCTGCCAGACCCAGTCCCTCCAACTTCCCTCAAAGTCTCCCTTCCCCACCTTCAACCCCGAGTCCCTGCTGAATTCCTTCGTCTTACTTAGAGTTGCAAAATGACTTGCTTGTATTGGTCTCAACACGTTTCCCTGACATTCTGAACTCTCCATAAATCAACCAGTGACAAAAATGCTTTCAGTCCCTCCTATCCTCAGAGCTAAGCCGGATGCCACAGGGAATAAACGGGCGTCACAGATGTCCTTCTGACCCCTAAGGAGCACAAAGTCAATGTGAGGAAAGAGAGCCTATACACCTAATGCTACTAGAGGAAGACACGGTAACAGCAGTCATCAAGTATGGGGAATGCAGACGCTGAGTGCTACAGAAGCTCAGCCAAAGAAAGATGAGGTAGACTGCTCACATGGAAGGGAAGCCGGCCTGCCGTTAAAGCGAGCAGAGCAGAGAGAAAGGCAATCTGCACCTCCGTCCTCTGTGTCTCAGGAGAAGCATCACCAACCACTCGCAAAGTGCCAACTCAGACAGAAAACACTGTCCAGGCCCCATCTAACCCTTCCCCGCATGACCTGAATCACTCCCGTCTTTGTTCTCTCCTCCCGTTGCACGGTCCCATGACCAACTGGCCTTTCTCCCTCCCAAAGTTCTTTGCCGGAGCTCATCTCCACTTTGGACCACCACCCAGGTGCTTTCCACCCCGAAGGTCTCCCAGGCTCCAGTCCGCATTAGGCTCTCACCCCCATCACGTATGTGTCCTTCCTAGCTCATGGCCACAGCCGCAGCCCTAACTTCTGTGCCTGACCAGATATGGGCATAGAGGAAATAGTCCCAAGCCCCAGAGGGACTCCTGGCAGACACGCTCAAGGGACAGCGTGATTCTCAGAGCCCCTGGGCCTCACTGCTGCCCAGTGCCGGTGCTCGTGGTTAACTGTCAAGTTAGCTATGTTGGACTTCATGCCAGGCATCGTGGTTGGTGCGCTGCATGTATGAGCTCGTTGACTCCTGCTTGACCTTCTCAATATTCCTGTAAGAGTGGGTAGTGCTGTTACACTCATCTTAAACATGGAAACACGGAGGCTTTGTCAGAGTTGATAACTTACCAAAGAGACTGCATACACGGATGACACGGAGTGTCCACCCACACTCTCGAACTTGAGAGCCTGAGGTGGGGAGAATAATCTGACTCAGAAGTTTCCAGTGTTGTCTGTAAAGACCTAAATAATAGCACAGAGGAGACCTCAGACGTCCATCCACTCTACCTTTTATGTGTAATGTTAAGAAATCTTACTGAATTGTTTAGGGACAGAGAGGTGAACAGAGGTCAGTTCTCACCACTTGATTATGCTAAAATTTCATTTGTTTAGAACCATTAAGTCAAACAGAAAAAAAATGAGATTTTTCCCAAGTGTACCTGACTTGGTGACCCCCAAATTCTATGAATTGCTGTCCATCCGTTCCCCACCACTGAATATTTCTTCCTGACTCAGTAACAGGATTCTAACATACCGATTCTAGGAAACAGACATAGGTGATGCCTAGGAAGGAAGGAAAGAAGGCGGGAAGGAGGGAGGGAGAGAGGGAAGGAGGGAATGAGAGACCAGAACAATTGTCTCCCCTTGTTGTCCAGTAAGGCTTGCCGCCAAGACTGTCCCTCCATCTCGGGGAATGTGCGCTGACAATAGTGACACCTCCTGGCGAAAACACACTTGACCTCACGCAGGATTTCATTTTGCTCACTCACTGCAAATCACCCTTGACTGCTCTTGTTGCCTCCAGGTGCAATCTTCTTTTCCTGTCTGGAAGAACGTACGTGACCGCGGCCCATTCTCAACCCCAGAAACTCAATAAGCCCGCCCCGACCGCCCCGACCGCAGAGCTCTGCTGCACAAAGCCCTGGAGTTTCATCCCAAATACGTCAGCATGATTGGCCCAGAGACCCGACTCACAGCCTTCCTACTCACAGCTGCATTAAATATAAATAAAGCAAACTAACGACCAGCTACTGAGGAATAGTTCAATTAAATCCCACGATGAGAGTGCCTCTTGATTGCAGTGTGTTTAATTCCCCAGGAGCATAGGTAATGTATACCCTTCATTCCTTGCAGATTTTTTTTTTTTTTGGCCTCAGACTTGTATAAATCACACAAACACCAAAAAAGCTAAAAGCTGTTAGTATTATCACTACCTGAAAAGAGTTTTTAAAAAGCTGAATGTGAAGGTTTTCTTTTATCTAATTTGCCAAACATGCTAGGACATGACGTCATGGTTACTCACCTTGAAAATAATGCATTGGGGCAACCCCTCCGGGTCCCCTCCCACTGTGGGAGCTTTTCTGTCCTCTCAATAAATCCTGCTTTCAAAAAAAAGAAAGAAAGAAAGAAAATAATGTATTGGAAAATATAGTAAGGTGCTCTATCCTTGCTTTTAAAGCAATCCAGCATTTTGTGTGTTAAACTAGACCACCGAGCAAACACAATTAAAGGAGAAAGTAGTTGACCAATCACAGCAGAAAATGGAGAGCTCAGTCCTACAAGGCTTTCTGCTTTTCAAATGTTACAAAATAGCCGAGGTCGTCTGTTTTTCTTTCCAGAAAGCAGCCATTCAGTGGCTCAGAGCATGAAGCGTTTACCTTGAGGCTTGTTTGCCTCTGTGCCATTCACAGCCTGCACAAAGAAACCCCTTTATTCGGCCAACTAAACCTTGCAAGTTCGCTGGCTGAAACATGTCTATGAACTTTCCCTTAGTTACATTTGTGTTTTAAAAAGATTCCTTGAGACTTCTGCACATTACATCCCAGGTGAACTTGCCTCCCAAATTAATAAAAATGCAAACCCTTGCTCTTTTCTACATCTAGTGGTTCTTTTGACAGAGAAGCCTTGGAGATTAGGATATGTCTTTGCTACACAAGAAAAGAAAACATTTATATTAGAGAGGACAAACGCTATTCTCACAGATTAAGAAAGAAATGGCAGCTGAGTTGTGGAAGTTATATTTTTCTTTCTGTTTTGTTTTACGAATTGTAGTTGAAGTTTCAACTCCATTCTGACACAGTGAAGATTCCAGACATGAGCATTTCACAGATTTCGGCAAAGGCAATTTGTGGTGAGGGTGGTCCATTCCCAGAATCTCTGCTTGCTTTAAGACAGCACACATGAGAGACAGGCAATGAAATTAGCAGGACACGTACCAAAGTGATCGATCTGGAACATGTCAGCACATAATATACAAATAACAAATGTACGTTTGGGCTTCATTGCATCGTTTATGCATTTACTCAACAATGAATAATGTATGTGCAGTGGGTTAAGTAGAATGCTAGGTGTTGGAAAACACTGGTGATCCCTGCCCTCCAGATAAAGCAGGCTAGGAGACGTCAGGGTTGCACGGGACACACTTATACTGAAAAATTATTCATTGTTTATCTGAAATTCAAATTTAACCTGAGGTTCTGCATCTTTGTCTATTAAATCTGGTAATCCTAGGAAAAAATAAATGAGTAATTATAATATAGTGTGAAGTGATAAGGTGATCTGAATGTTACAGAAATGCATATGGATACCTCTTTGAGATACCAATTTTATTTCCTCTGGATATGTACCCAGAAGTGAGATTTGCTGGGTCATATGGTAGGTCTTTTTTCAGTTTTTGAGGAACACTCATACTGTCTCCATAATTGCTGCACCAATTTACAGTCCTGCCACAGTGTATCAGTGTCCCTTTTTGCCACCCCGTGGCCAACCCTTGAGAAGAGTCATTCTAACAGGTATGAGGTGACAGCTCACCATGGTTTTAATTTGCATTTCTGTGATGATTAGTGATGTTGAGCACCTTTTCATATACCTGTTGGCCATTTGTATGTCTTCTTTGGGAAAAATGTCTCTTCATGCCCTTTAATCAGGTTATTTGTTTCTTGCTGTTGAGCTTCTTGAGTTCCTTGTGCATTTCTGGATATTACTTCTTATCAGATATACAGCCTGCAAATATTTCTCCCATTCTATCTGTTGCCTTTTAATTTTCTTGATTGTTTCCTTTGCTGAGAAGGAGCGCTTTAGTTTGATATTGTCCCTCTTGTTTATTTTTGTTTTGTTGCCTGTGTTTTCCGTGTCATATCCAAAAAAATCATCGCCGTGTTCATTACAGCATTATATACAATAGCCAAGATACAAAAACAATTTGTGTCGCTCAACAGATGAAGAGATAAAGAAGCTGTAATTTTATTTATTTGCATGTGAATGCGATTCATCCATAACAAAGAAGATAACCCTGCTATTCGCAGAAGCACAGATGAGCCTAGAGGACATTATGCTAAATGAAAAACGGGCACAGAGAGCCAGATGCCACATAATCGCACCTATATGTGGACACTAAGGAAGTCAGACTCATGGAAGCAGAGAGTAGGATTGTAGCTGGCAAGGGCAGGGAGGTGGCGGATGGGGTATGTTTGTCCAAGGGCACAAATTTACAAGGTGAGCACGTTCTAGGGCTAATACATAGCATGATGACTATAGCCAATAATGCTGTGTTGTTCGCTTGATAGTTGCCAAAAGAATAAACCTAAGTGTCCTTACACCCCTGCCCTGCCACACGCACACAAAATGGTAACCGTGTGTGGCGAAGGATGTGTTGATCAATTTAACTGTGGTTCTCATTACGCATTGTATATAGATATCAAATCGTCATGTGTAGATCTGGAATATTTACACTTTTTATTTGTCAATTATGCCTCAATAAAGCCAGGGAGAAAAAGAAGTGCATAAAGAGGTTATGGGGAAGCCAGACTTTGGAACCGGGTTCTGAGAGACAAACAGGAGTTAACCGGGGAAAGAGAAAGAGGTGAGAGATTCCAAGAAGGAAAGCAAGTGCCACGTCTACAAGAAGAGAAACAGGCACATGCCCATCATTGCTGTTCAGAATAAATGGGCATGAGGTGACAAGACAGGAGATCAGCAGACACCAGACAGAAGGGACTCTATGAAAACGTGCGAATGCTACATTTAGGACATTGGAAAGCTGGAAAGGCTTCTAGACAGAGGCATTGTGTGAACAGGGGCATCATTTAGGAAGACTATTCTGGGCGACTGATGGGAAATGGATCGGCAGCTGGCAGCATGGGAGGCGAGGAAATCAGTTGAAATCATTTGCCTAAAGGCCACCCACAGAACTGAAGTCTCAGCAGCGGGGCTGCAGGAAGCGGGAAAATTCGAACGACACTTACGGTAGAGATGGACTAAGAGATAGACACCAGACAATGTGATGGCTAACTAGACATGGGGCCGTTGAGAAGGAAGGAACCGAGTGTGTGGTAAAAAATGTTAACTGAATGTTTATTATACATCACTCCCTACGTGAACTGCTGCATACATATATGTAAGGTCCTAACAAGCCTCCAAAGTAGGCATCATTATTTCTGTTTTATAAATGAGAAAAAAATAAATCATTAACTCATGAAGCTAATTGGTGCCGTAAGGATGATGATATCCAGGTTTGGAGGACAAGCCAGGGACCGAGAGACGGTGCCAATGACCAAGACTGGAAATGCAGAAGAAGGGGCATGTTTAGGAGAGAGTGCTGAGCACTTTTTAAGACTTACTGAGTCTCAGAGGCTGTGATGTCTGAGGACAGCATGATAGGTGGCTCTAGAGCTCAGCAGAGAAACTGCTCCGGCAATAGGGCCTGGAGAGCCGTCAACCGTAGTCGAAACAATGAGAGTATGCATAAGCCAGCTTTGAAAGGGTGTACAGAATGAGATCAGAGAGGGGGCTAGAAGAAGCCTGAGAAACAGCAACATCTAAGGGTCAAGGGCGGCCAGGGCAGTAAGACCAGGCGAACGTGGCATCAAAGAGGACAAGCACTGTGGTGGGAATATTTGTTTGCCCTCAAACTCATGTGCGGAAATCCTAACATCCAAGGAGGTGGTATTAGGAGGTGGGGACCTTAGAAGTGACTAGGTCGTGAGGGCTGAGCCCTTATCAAAGAGGCACAGAGAGCTGCCCTGCCCCCTTCCACTGTGTGAGAACACAGTTGGACAGTGTCTGGTGAGAGTGAGCCCTCACCAGGCACAGAGGCCGCTGGTGCCTTTGATCACAGATTCTTCAGGCTCAAGAACCATGAAAAATGAATTTCTGTTGTTTATAAGCCACCCAGTCTGTGGTATTTTTTTTTACAGCAGCCTAGATGGAGTCAGGCAAAACTGGTACCAAGAAGAGGATGTGCTGCTACCCAAGTACTTAAAAATGTGGAAGCAGTATTAAAACTGGGCACTAGGCGGAAGCTGGAAGAGTTGTGAGCTGCATGCCAGAAAAAGCCTGTATTGCTGTCAACAGACTGTCAAGGACAATTCTGGTGAGGGCTCAGAGGAGGAGAGCTGCAGCAAAAGCCTCCGTACTCTGAGAGAATGCCTAAGAGGTTGGAAAGGAGTGTTGGTAGAAACACGGAGAGGCCATTGCCTTCCTAGACTCTCGCTGTTAAAGCTATGACTGTCGCCATGTTTTCTTCAGCTTTGGCCCCTCCCCTCCCTTGGGGAGGTGAATCCCCTCTTTCTCTCTCTCCAGTTTCCTTTCTAAATAAACTGTCTATTCTAACCTAAAAAAAGGAAAAGACATATGGGGATTAAAAGTCATCCTGATGAGGTCTCAGGCAGAAATGAGGGATGTATTCTTGGAAACCGGAGGAAAGGTGATGACTATTATAAAGTGGCAAAGACCTTGGCTGAACCGTGACGGGGTCCTAGCACTTTGTGGAAGGCAGAACCTGTGAGTGATAGAACTGGATATTTGGCTGAGGAGGTAATTAAGCAGAGGGTTAAAGGAGCAGCTTGGCTTCTCTTGCATGTTTACAGTAAAATCAAGAGGGGAGAAATGACTTAAAGACGGAAATTTTAACCGAAAGGGAGCACATCTCAAAGACACGGAAAATCCTCAGCCTGACTGTATTGTAAGAAATGAGAAAGCGTTTCTGGAGAGCACGCTGGGGTGTGGTCAGGCAACCTTTTGATCACATGAAATGGGTTAGTGGAAACCAGGTGAAGTTCATCAGCACGATGGAAGAGTGACCCCAAAGGGATCTGGAGACCCTCGGGGTTGCCCCTCCCATCATAGACCCAGAACACCAGAGTCTTGGAGGCAAAAGTATTTCAAGGCCCTGCTCCTCACATTCCGGCTGGGTGATCCCAGGTCCCAGGCCCAGGTGCAGCCTGGGTCTAGGGCATAGACAGTAAACTCTGGTGGCAGTCATGCAGTCCCAACACCATCAACCTGCAGAGTGTGCAGGTTGTGAGTGGGCAGCTACCTCAGCCTAGGCTGTGAAGACTGGAAATACCGGAACTTGGACATGCAACCCAGAGGGCGCTGGCTTCAAGGGGGGGCCACCAGGGTCCCCACTAGGGCAATGCCTAGTGGAGCCATGGGGGGTAAGGCCATCCCGTGACCTCAGACCTTTAGAGCCACCAGCCTGTGACCCCAGTCTAGGAGAGCCACGGGGATCCAACTCCCACCTACGAGAGGGCCCCATCCCCACCTCAGTGTGCTCTGTTGAATCCAATATTGTGAACTTGAACAATCAGTTCAAAAATTGTTATCTGGAGTCTTTTTTTGGTTTTGTAACCTCTGAGTCCTGAACAATTATTATTATTGTAATACTATAAGAAAAGGATTAGCAGTAGTGGGATTCTACGGGGGAGGGGGCACACCTCATCAACAAGGGTACCTGCATAATGAACATTTGTATACTTAGCCCTGAATTGTACCCCACATATTTAAAATAAAAAATTTTTTTAAGTAAAAATAAGTTCAGAGTCTTACTCTGTTGCCCAGGCTGGAGTGCAGTGGCACAATCTCGACTCACTCAGCCTCAAATCAACCTCCTGGGCTCAGGCAGTCCTTCCACCTCAGCCTTCCTAGTAGCTGGGACTACATGCGCTCACCATCACGCTTGGCTAATTTTTTCATTTTTTGTAGAGACATGGTCTCGCTATGTTGCCCAGGATTATCTCAAATTCCTGGACTCAAGCAGTTCTCCTGTCTCGGCCTCCCAAAGTGCTGTGATTATAGGTGTGAGCCACCATGCCCAGCCTATTATCTGGAGTCTTAAGATTTACTGCTTGCCCTGCTGGGTTTTGAACTTGGGACCAGCCACTCCTTCCTTCTACCCTGTTTCTCTGTTTGGGGGATGGAGGTGTCTATTCTATGCCTTTCCCACTTGGAAACATATAACATGCTTGATTTTATAGCTTCAAAACTAAACAGAAAAAACGTTGCCTCAGAATGGATCACACCATGGGACTTGCCCATACATGATTTAGGTGATATGTAGATGAGACTCTGGACTTTAGACTTTTGAGATAATCCTGGAACAAGTTAAGACTTTGGGGGCTATTGGAATGGAATGAATGCATTTTGGATGTAAAAGACCTGGAATTTTGGGGACCCAGGGGAAAATGTTGTGGTCTGAATGTTTGTGTTCCTCCAAAATTCATATGTTGAAATTCTAACCTCCAAGATGATGGAATAAAGAGGTGTGACCTTTGGAACTGATGAGGTCAAGAGAGTAGAGCCCTTATGAATGAGGTTGGTGTCCTTATAAAGGAGGACCCAGAGAGTCGCCTTGTCCTTTCCAGGACGCGGGGACACAGCGAGAAGGAACCATCTGCAAACCAGAAAGTGAGCCCTTACCAGATACCAGAACTGGACTCCCTAGTCTCAAGAACTGTGAGAAATAAGATTCTCTTGTTCATAAGCCACCCAGTTTATGGTTTTTGCTATATCAACTTAAACAGACAAGACAACAAGTAAAGGGAACATTCCAAGACATAGGACATGTCAGCATCATGATCTGAGTTATGTGAAATGCATAATGGGAGAGAAAATGCAGATCAATCTGTCACGTACAGCAGAAGAGAATAGTTTCTAAGCCAACTGAAACGAAAGGCTTAAATGAGTAAATTTTTTTCCTCTGGTTAACAGTTTTATTCTTTCTTTATAAATTGTCATAGCTTGAGGGGAGCAAATGGCTGTTGGTTATGCGGATGATTGTATAGTGGTGGAGAGGTCTGGCTGTGGTGCACCCGTCACCGTCATGAGAGCACTTTGTACCCAGTGGTGACCTTTCAACTTCACCCCAGCTTAAGGTATGTCATTGCACAGGACAGACAGCTAAGACCGGAGGAAGAGGATGGCAGGCAGGTGGACCACTGCGATTTCCCATCAGCCCAGCAGTGAGGTCAGGGAAGGACACGGGGGAGTAGGGTCAGGTGGACTAAGGTGAACATCAAGAAAGACTACACGTTGCGCTTGAATAAAGTTGACTGAAGACCAAACTCATTCTTTGTTGACCTGTCATGGGTCTCCACTCATGCTGTTGGCTCTATGATGAAGAGCAGACACAGACACGGGTCACTTTTAGCCAAGCTGGCTCTGCCTTATGGGGAGGTCCAGGGAGGAGTCAGGGGATGGAGGGTGGCTGTCCTCTACGGGCGAAGGTGCAGTGACGAAGGGAGACACTCACGCTCTCCGCAGGCGTTGAGTTGAGACTGTTGCCGCAGAGCTCGAGGTACTGCACTACCCTGTCCTCCCACTGCCTCTGAACAAACCACGCACCATTTATAAATGTACAGCTCAGAGAGAAAAAACACCCACAAAAAGCTGGAAGGCGAAAGGACCACACTCTGTGCAAGGCTAAATGAGACGCACACTCTCAACACAGAACGGGACAGTAGGGAATAGACGCCTCCACTCTGGCACTTGGTAGGGAGCAGATTAGACACTTTTCCCTCAGTATGTGAGCCAAGGCATGGGCTTTGGTCTGCCTTCACGGCAGCCGTGTGGCCAAGAAGACCTCAAGCAGAAAATTTAGTTTAATATGATCTCAGGTTAGTGGGCCCAAGTGAACGGAGGAAGGACGGAAACTCAAATCCTTCAGGGAAGAAGTTGACATCAGGCCAGGCGTGCAGTGATTTGAGTGTCCTGAATTGCAAAAGATGCTAAAATGTGAGGAAGGAATGTGCCCTGAAACCTATGGAATGATGTAGCTACTTCACCCTTGGGCCAGCTGAGCTGGAAGAAACTGGACTTCCCCCGCTGGCCTGTGACTTTAGCTCAGGCTCAGGGCTCTGATGGGTTGCCCCGGGATCAGCACTTCGGTTGTTCTTACTGTCTCGTCAGTAGCACTGGGACTGCTCAAGGGAGTCCTGAGAGAACAGAAAGTCAACCACTTGAGTCCGGAATCAGGGTGATTGGCGCTTGTAGGACATGATTGCTCCAGTCCAACAGAACTCTCCGGGCAGATGGTAAGTGATGGCACTGGGTTCACTGCCGAGAACACACACTTCTGCCAGGAAGTCAATAAAATAAGGACTAGACTGGGCATGGTGACTCACACCAGTCGGGAAATTGCTTGAGTCCAAGAGTTCAAGACCAGTCTGGGCAACATAGTGAAACTCCATTTCTACAAAAATTAAAAATAAAAAGTAAAAAGTTATCTGGGTGTGCTATCTCACACCTGCAGTTGCAACCACTAGGAAGGTTGAGGCAGGAGAAATGCTGTACCCAGGAGTTCAAGACTGCAGTGAGCTATGATTGTACCACTGCATAATAGACCCTCTCTCAAAATAAATAAACTCATACATAAATAAAAATATAAATAAAACAAGGACTAAAATAGTCTAATGAGTATAACAGCTATTTCACTACTACTCTTTCTAAGAACAATTTTGATGGATTTGGGAAGAAAGGAAAAATTGTACTGGGTAGACATTGGAAAGCTAATACTAGCCTCCATTCTAAACAAGAGACCAGAAATGGTAATTCCCAAATGTGATGTCTATCCATTTTCTCTGTTACTGAAGGTCAAATAATACATTCCTACAGAAACATTTTAAGACTTCACTGGTGAGAGAACATAAACTGAAATCAGTAGCTATATCTAACCAAAACCTCTTGAAATGAAGAATTTCTTTGTGAATATGCCCCCTACATTTTGTAATTAGGCTCCTGAAGAGGCATAACACATGCTTGAATGTTAAGTGACATTTGTCTTTTTGGTTCAGTGTGAAAGAAGGTTCAAATTAATTCAATGGGCTTTATTCCATTGACCAACATCCCTTGATTCTTCATGTCTAGTGGGTATTCCAGTTGACATCAACGTTCTCTTTTTAAAAACTTTCTGCATCCAGACTCTCAGCTGCTGCTGTATAATTCTAAGTTGGTAAAGTCTTGCTGCCTATGTAATAATTATGTTTAGAGATACACGCGCTATTTCTTAATGTCCTAAACACGAAGATTTCCAAGTCTGAAGAAGAAAGTAGTAAAATAGACATTATCCTTTCTATAGAAGCTGTCCGGCAACCAATCATCTTCTCCTCTACTCCATAGAGAAGCAAAAATTATACAGATATGTTAGAGTCTGATGGTTCTGCTTTTTTGTTTAGAATATATATTTTGTTCTGCTTTCACCAATCTAGCCAGAGAAATGTTCCAATGTATTGTCTTTCTCAATGTGTCTCCCTAAGTAAAATAAAGCTTGTAGGGCTAATTGCAGAAGGTCTTAGGAGGAAATTGATCATTGAGAACCCTCATCTCCCCATTTCTGATATAGCAGCCTTAGAGGAGAGGACCTCTTAAGAGTTAAAACTGGCTTAGGTTGCAGAATAGAAGTTTTCAGCGATCATTCCTTTATAGAAACATTGATTTAAATAAGCATCCTTGCAGAAAAGTTCCTTCACAAGAGCTAAGTAATAGAGTTGTGGTTACAGCATCTGGGTGGGACATAGGAAGAAGAAAAGACATATTGAAAAGGCTAGGAGAGTTTGACATGATCTGCATCACCTCTACTACAATACTAGGAAGCATGGCCTAAAGAGAGATGTCCTCCACATGGAGGGAGGAGCATGAAGTGAACTTCACTGCGGATTCCAGTGTCAGGCCCGCCATAGTGAATTCTAGCACCAGGTCAGCCCCTGCCAGCCAGGCCCAAGGTTTCCCCCAATGGTTTCAGGCACCAGGCCTATCCCTGCTGACACAGGCTCCATGACCACCCTCATTAACCCAGACTTCAGGCCTGCCCTGTTGACCCAGGAACAAACCACTCTTGTGAGTCCAGGAACTAGGCCAGTCTATGTGTATCAAAGCACCAGACCAGCCTGCCCAGGACTCCAGAAGCAAGTGTACTCACAAGCCCCGCTAGTCCGCCTACCTGGACTCTCTAGATAAGATGGTTGGTGAATGGCTGTTCCTGCCCAAGCCAATCTGTCAAAACTAGAAGAAGAGCCTCCTTCTTCAAATGTGCAAACACCAACACAAGGCTGTAAAGATCACAATCAGCCGGGCTCGGTGGCTCAGCCTGTCATCCCACGCCTTGGGAGGCTGAGGTGAGTGGATTGCCTGAGCCCACGGGTTCGAGCCTGCCCGGGCAACTTGGCGAGCCCTCATCTCTACAATAAATCAAAAATTAGCCAGGTGTGGTAGCACGCACCTGTAGTTCCGGCTACTCGGAAGGCTGAGGCGGAAGGATCGCCAGAGCCCAGCAGGTCGAGGCTGCGGTGGCCGGGAGCGGCCACTGCACTCCAGGCTGGGCGACAGAGTGAGACTCCAACTCAAAAAAAAAAAAAGATCACAATCAAGGGACATGACACCATCAACAGAATAAAATAAAGCACCAGTAACTGATCCTAAAGAAATGGTGATTTACTTGAAAATAATTTGAAATAATTATCACAAAGAAGTGCAGTGAGTTATAAAAGAGCACAGATAGATAACTAAAACAAATCTATAAAACAACACACAAACAAATGAGAAGTTCAGCTGAGATAAAAACCATAAAAAAGACTCAAACACAAATCTGGAGCTAACACGCACAATGACCAAACTAAAATTTTTCACAGAGAGTTTTAGCTGTAGACTCAATCAAGCAGAAAATAGAGCTAGCGGGCTTGAAGACAGGTGACGAAATTATCCAGTCAGAAGCTAAAATGAAAAAAGAATGAACAAGAGTGAAGAAAGCCAATGGGAGCCATGAGACAACAGTAAGCAAACAAAGATATGCATTATAGAGGCCACAGAAGGAGCAGAGAAAGATAAGGGGATGGAAAGCTTATTTAAATAAATAATAATAGAAAAGTTTCCAAATTTGGAGCAGGAAATAAACATTTATATCCATGAAGCCAAAAAACCCTACATAGATTAAGATAAAGATCTTCACCAAGATATATTATAATCAGATTCTCAAAAGTCAAAAACAGAGAGAGAATTTGAAATGTAACAAGAGTAGAGCCAGGAGAAAGTAGATGGTATATTTGAAGGGCAAGAAAAAAATAATAATTATTTTGAACTTAAGTTATTCGTTACAAAGACATAATTGGCAGCATGGATTACAAAAAAAAATCCAATTACATGCTTGTCTACAAAAAACTCACTTTAGCTTTAAGGACTGTTAGTGAAGAGATTTAAAAAGGTGTTCCATACAAATGATAACCAAAAGAGCAGGAATTTCTATGTTTATATTAAACAAACAAAAATCACTTTAAGTCAAAAACTGTCACAAGAGACAAAGAAGATCACAATAAAATGTTAAAAAGTCGATCTATCAAGACAATGCAACAATTATAAACATATATGCACCCAACATTGGACACCTAAACATAGAAAGAAAATATTAACAGAACTGAAAGGAGAAATCGACAGCCATACAATGATAGTAGGGGGCATCAATATCCTACTTTCAGCAATAGATGAATGATCTAGAAAGAAAAATAAATATGAAAATAATGAACTTGAACAAGATCATCCAGCAGAACATACATTCTTCTAAAGTATATACAAAATGATCTATCACAGAAACAAAGAACTGAGTATCACATGTTCTCAGTCATAAGCAGTCCTTGAACAATTATTGTAATACTATAAGAAAAGAATTGGTAGTAGTGGGAAACTGCCGGGAAGTGTATAGCAATAAATACCTACATTAAGAAAAAAGAAACATATTTTAAAACCCCTAAATTTGCACCTCAATAAACTCTGGGAAAAAAAAGAAACTAAACTCCACGTTAGCAGAAGGAAGGAAATAGTAAAAATCAGAGCAGAAATAAGTAAAGAGACTTAAAAAAATAGACAAGACCAATGAAATTATGACTTTTTAAAAAGGATAAAATTGGCAAACTCTTAGCTGAAATAAATGTTTAAAAATTAGAAGAGACTCAGATAATAAAAGTATAAATTCAAGAGGACACATTACAACTGATACCACAGAAATACAAAGGATCATAAGAACTCACTATGAGCAATCACATGTCTTGGTTATCACGATTTCTAGGAGCAACCACATGTCTGATAGACATTTTTCTAAAGAAGACATAAAAATGGATAGCAGGTCCTTAAAAATACTCGTCGTTAATCACCAGAGAAATCCAAATTGAAGTCATCATGAGATACCACCTTCCACCTGTCAGAATGACTATTATCAACAAGACAAAAGATAGCAAGTGTTGGTGAAGATGTGGAAGGAGAGTTACCCTTGTATACGGTTGGAGGAAATATAAATCGGTACAGTCATAAAAAACAGTATGGAGGTTCCTTAAAAAATTAAAATAAAACTAGCTACAATATGATCCAGAAATTCCCCTACTGGATACTCACATGCAAAGGAGATGAAGTCAGTATCTCAAAAACATACCTGCATTCTCACACTTATTGTGCATTACTCACAATAGCCAAGATACAGAATAAGCCTAAAGGTTCATCAACAGATGGTTGGATAAAGAAAATATTATACAAACTCATGAGCACACGCACAAACACACACACACAATGGAATATTATTCAGCCTTAAAAAAAATCCTGACAACACGGTTGAACCTGGAGAACGCTGAACTAAGTGAAGAACACCAGGCACAAAAGACCGGCGCCATATGACCTCACTTACAAGTGGAGGTGACAGAATCTGCCTCTCAGAAGCAGACTGTAGAACAAGGATTGCCAGATTCTGAGCGGTAGGGAAGTGGAAGATGGTCATCAACGTATACACAGTTTAAGTTATGCAGAATCACTTCTGGAGGTCTAATGCACAGCACGATGGCTGCGGTTAGCAGCACTAGGTTGTATCCTTAAAACTTGCCAAGAGACTGGATCTTAAATGTCCTTACCACAAGAAAAGTCACTAGGTAAGGCATTGGATATGTGAATTTGCTGGATACTGGTATTTCTCCATGTATACGTATACCAAGACATCATGTTGTCTACCTGTAGATACAATTTTTATTTGTCAATTATGCTTCAATAAAGCTGAGAAGTAAATGAATAAGGAAATAAATATTTGTTAAAAATTAGGGCTGCTTTTTTTTCACCAGGAGCCAAAGGGAGGGACAGGAATGCTGTGCTATGCATATTACTGGACTTTTTGGATACTCTGAGACCCAGGTTGACATCCCATGACTCCCCCTACAAGAATGAGGCAAGCACCTGAACGTGGGAACACAGCAGCCACCAAATCCTCGTCCCAGAGGAGTTATCTATGTCACAACCAATGCTGCCTACTTTCTTCCAGAAAGAACATCTGTGTTGCAAGACCTGGTACTTTCAGGTCAGAATTAAGAGGATGGGGTGAGTGCATGAGAACCATGGCTGTGTTTTGCTTTGGGTTCGTATCTCTTAAATTGGCCGGCTCTTTTCCTCTGTTAGATTTGTTTGCTGATAAACTCTGAATTGAAATAGACAGCTGGGCTATTTTCTAACTGGCCTAGAAGATCATTTGCAAAAATAAAATGTTGAAACGTTGTGTAGATCCATTTTCCTGGCTTGTGGGCTCAATGTTTGGATATTTTAAGAGTGTCCTTTGTATCAGTTCCCTACTGCCGCTGTAACAAATGAGCACATTCTTGGGGGGGTTTAAAGCAACACACAACACAAGCTAATTCTTTCACAGTGCTAGAGGTCAGAAGTCCAAATCAATATCACTGGACCATAATCAAGTTGTCATCAGGGCCACATTTCTCCAGAGGCTCTTGGGGATAATTCACTCCTTGTCCCTTGCAGCTTTGATGGCTACCAGCGTTCTGTGGCTTATGGCCACATCATCCCTGTCTTGAAGGCAAATGTCTTGAAACCTTTCTCTGTTCCATCTTTGGATTACCTTCTCCCTCTGTTGTGTGTGTGTCAAATCTTCCACTGCCTTCCTTTGGTAAAAAGTACATCTGATTGTGTGTTCTTATAAGGATCCTTAGAGGACCCAGCCGGACAATCTAGGATGGTCTCCTCATACCAAGAGTTTTAACTTGATCACATTCACAAAAACCAAGTGACAGATACTGGTCTATTCTTCTTGAAACTTTAACATTCAAGAGGTAGTAATCAGTTATCTGGAAAATGCACCTGAGAGGAACTCTTGATCTCTCTAGTCATACAATGCTGGATGTATAAGATGTTTTAAAAATAAAAACCCAAAGTCTCTTCAAGTAGTTTGATTTCAAAATGCAGTATTTAGGTCACCATTTTGCATTGGGCTTTAGAAAGACTTTAATGAAGAGATAAGAATGAAAACAGAGAACTGGAATTGTGCTTCAGCCTCTAGTTATGGTCCACCTACCTTCACTATGTGTCAATTTAGGCAGGTGTGTGAGGAGAGGAGAAACAGTGGAGTTGCCCACCCTTGAACCTCAGTATATTCTTAAATTCCCTATAGAAACTATGTGACAAAGTGAATGCCATTTATGTCTACATTGGAAGAGGACATGAGTCCCTAGGGTAATAAAACTCAACTCAATTCAATTCACAGCCCAAGAGAGGATATGGAATTGGATTCACAGTTAAATCATTCAGCATTTAAATACATTTCAGTATCTTAAAATGTCATGTTGGTGAGTCATCCATGCAAGATGGTGTAGTGGACAAGATGAAGAGGAGGACCAGGAGCAAAACCATGGCCTTAGAGCCTGCCACTCCAGGAGACCCAAAGTGACCCAGACCTGAAAGACGGAGAAGGGGGGAAATGCTACCCAGAGGCCCTCAAAGGGACAGCTTTGCTTTTGTTCTCGCCTTTTGTTTCCACAACTTTCTCTCTCCCGTTAAATATTTCTAAGTCCTGTAATAACTCTGGGGATCTGAGTGTGTGTGGTAAGAGGCATTCGGAGATTTCAGCCAGAAAGCTCCCAATACAGCCGTGTGGTTCCCCCCCTTCTCTCTTTTTCTTCCTCCTCTCCGCCCCCCACCCCCCGCCTCCCTCCCTCCCTCCCTCTCTCCTTCTCTCCCTCACCTCCTCCTCTTTCCCTCCCACCCTCCCTCTCGCAGCTCAGGGGGACTATGTGAGGACATCTGTGTACTATGCCCAGGATAAAGTGACTCATAAAGGTCAATCACGCTGACGATTTCTAATCCCAGCTCACCAGGGATTTAAATTGTACAATGAGGAAATGACTTGCTGGATAACTTCCCAAGTTTGTCTTAAAATTTAATTGCAGCATACCTAACACTTTTGTAAAATATACACATTTTACTTCTGTTTCTTAGTCAAAATATTCCTCTAAACTTTTTTTTTTTTAGTAAGTGACAAAAGTGTTCTTGTTAAGTTAATGCAGTACAAAAATATTGGGGAAACATGCCTAAAGGCTTAAACTATAATTCTATTACTAATATATTCCCTTGGCTTGCCTTTTGAACTCTGCTGTCTCTTGCCTCGCAGCTGTGTTTAATGAGTAGAGAGATTATTCAAATGAGCCTTCCACAGAGCATCCTTTCTGGGGCTTTAGCTGTCTCAAGCAGGCATCTTCCCTTGTGCTCAGGCGGCAACAGCAGACCACCACTCTCTAGTCACCTGGGCAGGTGTGTGGTAACACAGTTTCGTAGACACTGGATCCAGCAAGCAGACGAAAGGACAGCAGAAAACAGCCTTCAAGGGAAGCAGCGAGAAGGCACCTACACTAGCCTCTGCTGTGCCTCCACTCTCAATCTGTCACTGCCTGTCAGCGATGGAGACTGTGAGTGTCTAGTAATGAAAACGTGCAGCCTTACAGATAGTCCTTTAAAAACCGCTGTCTCTGGGCATATACCCTTTGCTCCGACTAACAGTGGGACTCATTGCAAATGGGCAGGCCAATGTTTAATAACTTTCAGAATGTTAAAATGAGTTTCTACTCATGTAAGATTTAAAAGCATGAATAACTCCCTAGGGGAAAAACCCCTGAGACAGTTACAAAGTTGCCAAGAAATTTTAATAAGAACTAATTTTGAACTGATAAGTATTCAATTCAATATGGTAGGATTAAGCCATAAGAATTCTTCCTGGGAATTTACAGAGAGATAAGCATCTCATGAATAAGTAAATTCTGAAACAGGAGGCTATGGAGTGTTTATTGATTTTGAAATCATTTGTTTGAGAAATTGCCCTTGAGGAAAAACTATTATGACTGATAATATAATAGTTATATTCAGAGACAACCCACTTCTTTGACTGATGGCAGAATAAAGAGATTACCCCCCCAATACAAAATTTATAAGCAAAAGTTTGATCAGCAAAATCCACTCATTATTATAATCTTTCATTTTCTAATTCCTAGAAGTTAATTTCCAGATGTAATTTTTAAAAAGTCAAACATAAGTAAAAGCTAAATAACCAGGGCCCTCGATTTACTAAGTAATTTTGCTACAATCGCAATTAAAATGTTTTGCAAAAAGGTTGTCTCTGGGGACATCTGAAGGTCCACACCCATCCATGCCAATCCTCTGCACCGCCTGCATCTACCTTCGCAACTTGGGATAATTAGAATTAAACTCTGGAGGGAATTTCTGCATGGTTTCAAAATTTTCAAGACAGAAATTGTTATTCAGTTTACCATTCTCATCAAAGTAAAAAAAAAAAACAGAGAAAATGCCGTCATTTTTAATAATCGTGGTAACACAACAAGTTTTTAGTAAATTCTGGCTTAGCTAGAACATTCCATTACAGCGCCCAGCGTTTTCTAATACTTGGGTTGTTGTTGTTGTTTCCTAAACATTCCTCTTAGAGGATGTCTCCCAGCTGCCGATTGTTCCACAGCCTGAACCGAGATAACAGGATTTGACTTAACTGCCAACGGAGACGCGGTTGCTTTAACAGAACTGGCTCCCGTGATTGCAGTCCCGATGAGCCAGAGTCCACACTGCATCTACCCTCTCTTGCTCATCGCTGGTCCCCGAGGGAAAGCGAGTTCTCTTCAGGGCAAACTCCTCTCTGTCCTCTCAGTCCCATCCCTCCTGTCTCTTCCTGGGCCACGTGGCATCAGTTGGGCCCTCTTCTAAGTCTATTCTTGCCTCCTTCTGCTCACTCCTTCCCCTTAGCCTCCTAACAAGCGACCCAACTTCATTAGAAACCAAGAATACCCTCTCTCGGGCTGGCAACTCATCTCCATCTGTCCACTATTTGCCAAATGCTTGAGTAACTACACTCTGGTCCCCACCATCACTCAACTCACTGCTTATCCTCTGGTCCACTTTCCACCAGCACTAACTCATGGAAATGTCTCCTAGACATCAGTAATGCTCGGCTGCCTCATGTTCTCATCAACATGTGATGCTGTTGGTCACCACATTGATCCCGGTCTCCACTTCTGTGGCTGCCTTCTCCTGGCTCTCCTGCTGGACTTCACGCCCAAAACATTTTCCCATCTCCTCCTCCTGAAGAAACACTACACATCCTTCCAAGTCAGCCTGAAGTGCCACATTGCCTGAAACCTCCCCTGACTCCATCACAGAAAGGGGCCATCCACACCTCGCTCACACCTCTGCAATAGGCGTGAGCACACCAGCTGGAACTTCCACTTAGTAATTCACCAAACGTTGTTGAGCACCTTCTTAGTGACAGGTACTGATCTAGGCCTTGGGGCATTTTTGCAGAAAATGGTCTCACTACTTAAAGTGCCCCTCCCCTCTGGCATTTCAGGTACTCTCCTCCAAGGTATAATTCAGAGTCTCCCTTCCTGTGAACTTCCAATGCCCAAACCAAGCCAATGTCTTACATCTCCAAATGCTCTGAATCATTCATCTGCATCTCTGGCTCTCACCTGCGGTTTTCGACTCTCCGAGATTACCTGTATGCCGAATTGTGACCCCTGTCTACTTCCCTGACCTCATGGCTGACGTCCCACACCCGCTGAGGACTTGGGCTTCTTTCTGCTCCTGACAGTTGCTCCTCCGCCTTCCGGCCAGGACTTTCTCCCTTCAGTTTTCCTGACTGTTTCCTTTGCTTCATTCAGATCTGGGGCTCAGGGAAGCATCCCAGAACCCCTTCCCTGTGCCAGCTGCTCTCCCTCACATTTCTCCATATGCATTTATTTATGGTATTTGTCATCCACACCTATTTTACAAATGTGTTTACTTGAGTATCAGATCAATGACGGCAGGGATCTGACTTGTTCGCTGCTGACTCCCCAAGCTCAGAGACATAGCAGAACTCGATAAATTTGTGTTGAAAGACTGAAACCTTCTGGCCTCTGTTGACTTACCAGCTACTCTGAGATTCCTTTGTAGACTTTTGCATCCCCTCTGGTGCATCGTTGCTTTTCTGATAGATAGTAGTCATTCAAATACTTACTGAATATGAATGAATAAGTAAGAACAGGACTCTCTGGCTATATCGTGATGATAAAAATCTTAAAATCCCCAGTTTTAAACCCTCACTGCCCATTAGACTAATCTGGGGAGCTTTTCAAAAATGCCAATGTCCTGGTCCCATCCCCAGAGATCCTGACTTTTAATAATGAGTCTGGGAAGGGGTTTGAGCATCGGTATTTGTCAGAGCTCCCAGGTGATTTTAACAGGAAACCAAGGTGGAGAGCCACCACTCTAAACCCCCACTGAAGAATGCCAAGCCCAAATAAAATGTTGAATTCTGAACAAGCTTCAGGACGTGGCATTGATTTGATTCCTGAATTGCTCTTCATGGGGAACTGTGAGTGAGAGCCCTCTTTTGTACAGGCCTGCTGAGAGAGAACCCTTTGGAGCAGGAAACCTAAAGATAAAACTAAAAACACTTCGGTGCCATACACTGAAGGAGGTGGCCTTCCAAAGCAAACACTACTTAGGCCCATCTACTGTTCACAGTTTCTTTGGGAAAATCATGGGCTTAAGCACATGCAGGCCCCCTCAAGTGAGAGCAAAAAAACACATGTCATGAAGGCAGGTAGTGTCACTTGGGAGAGATTCAGAGTCTGCCTGCAAAGGAGTAGCTATCCCTTCCTGTCGTGAGTTAACGTGAAGGGCGCAAACCTGTTGTGTTCAGGATTCAATAGACCTGCAACGATTTGGGAAGAGAAGGTATTTGTGAGGCAGAAAGAAACCTTCCTAATTAGAACACAAGGAACGCGAAAAATAAATAAAGGATTGAACAAAGTCAGCTCTGGCTCTAATGTGCCTGGAGACATCCTTCCACTCGCTGAAAAATAAATCGAATTTTTGCTGTATACATTCAATATTTGTTAGTAAGCTGACAGCTAGTGATTTCCTGTGTTTCCTGCACAGGCAGGGAGTGGTGTGAGCACGACCAGCAGCACCGGTGAGGAGATGCTCTCGGAGGCAGTTTTTGGGCTGTGGAGGCCCAGCCAGGAACCCCACCCCGGCCCTGATGGGCACCCCAGCGGGGAAACAGCACAGGTGAGGCTCAGGGGCTTCACGCATTGTCTTGGGGAGGAAAATAATCACGTTTAGAGGCCATTTGACAAGGAATCTCTACCCTGCTAGTCTGGGTTAGCGTTTCTGAATGTGATAAATCACAGGGCTCTGGGACGGCCCGTTTTTCCTTTATTTTGATGCCCTTACAGCAGTAATCATGCCTCTTGTCAAGTGCTACCCAGATCAAGACAAATGTTCCCTGTTGCCATTCTGTCAATGCAGTTCAACCCAGGCCAGAGAGGCGCCTGCCGGATGTGGGAGATACACCATTTGTCTTGTCTCCGTCCCAGACGGAAGCACACCCTGCCCACAGAAGCCTCACGTCGGAATCACAGAGGCCGCTCCCTGCCGATGCCGTCAGGCTCACTTCTCCTGCGCCAGAAACCAGCGCCCCTCGCATGCTCCCTCCAAGCGATATCGAGATTTATTTTCCTTTTCTGGGATTATTGATTACGCTGTACAATGCCTCCATGAGGTCAAACGGCAAAACAATCCCTTTCCCAAATAAGATGGGCTTTGGCTTTGGCAATTTGTCTTTCATCAGAAAGGCCCCACACCAGCCTTTATTTGATGGGAGCAGCATTTGAAAAACATGAAATGATTTCCAAAGATGTGGTTCAGGAACCCATCTGAAAAAAATTGTTTATGCCCAAACAGATGGAGTTGGGCTTCATTGTTGAAATAAATTGCCATATGGAACAAAACACAGCTGATTATTGCATTAACACTCACGTCAATGTGCCTCATCATTCTGTTGTCTCTGTAGCTGCAGTCGTCACCATGCTTTAATCAATATGTTCGCAAGTGAACACAAACTGCGGAACTGGAGACCCAAAGTCACTTTCAGAGTTTTCCTAGTCATTGTACAGATGAGGAAACTGAGTCCTAAGGAGATGGGTGGTTTGTATAAAGGCGTATACCCTAAAATCTGGAAGTGAAAGCCTGAAAACACAGGGCTGGGGTGAACAGGCCTCCCAAGGCTCTGGTGAACAGGAAGACCCAGTTTGATGAGATTCTTTTTCATGATTTGTACTTTGTAGGATGTCCTATTTGTTTTCCTCCAACTTTTGCAACGGTTTCTCACTTAGCCTCTTCTTCTGAGGATGCTCTCCTTACAGAATCCTAGACGACAGCAAGAAAGCACAAAAAAGCCACAGGCGATGGCCAGGAAAAGAAAATGGCACCCAAGAACAGAGAATCCAGCCCCATTTTCAGGCATGGTGAGGAGTTTTGCCTCTTAGTTTTTCTCATAACTGTTGATCCTCCGTGGTCCTGTCTCCTCTGTAAAGTGGGAAATGAATGGGAATTGATCTGAAAAGCTATTTCAAAAGTTATTACAGGATTGTCAGTAATCCTTCTAAACCTAACCTCCGTCTCTGCTGCCACCCCTACCCCCGACACACAAAACCCTTTGAAAAGCCAGTGTGGGAAGTCTGGAGTGAGAAAACAGTAAGCCAGGGCCACCCCCCACCCCCGCCCCAGCTCAAGGTCGGTGACCCAGAAACAAGCCAGAGAGGCCTCCGGATTGTGTGAAAGTGATTGTGCAGGTGCAGTGAATGGATGCTTCGTTTCATGGTCTGTGTTTCATCCCACCGCAGCCAACTTTCAAGAGATGCCCAAATCCTTTCATTTTCCCTGGCTACCGCCCCTGACAGAGTCCTCTGTACAGTACTCTTCACCTTTAATTTCCCTTTCACTATTTTTTTCTCTATCTTCCCCAGCTAGTTTGTCAGTTCCTGGACAAAAAAAAAAAAGAAAGAAAAGTGTAATTATCTTATGCAGCCCGGTGGGGTAACTGACACACTGTGGGCAGTAACCGTGACTGCATACGCGCATGGACCGTGCATCTGTTGGGCTTCTGACCTCCAGGTGCTGTACCAGGAGTGTGTGTTCATGTGATCGGGTCTGCGGTGTATTTCCAGAATACGAGCTGGGGTAAAAGTCAGGCTGCGATAACCAAGAGACCAGGAAATACGCATAGCCTTGAGAGAGAAGTTTGGCTTTTTTTCATATGACGGACCCGCAGTAGGTGAGTGGTCCAGGGCGGACGAGTGGTTATGGTTTGCAGAGTCATTCTGGTACCTGGGTGGGGGGGGGGGGGTCACTTCTGCTGTTGTCAACATGTGGCTGTTGTCTCAGGGTCTCCGATGGCTCCTTCCCCAAGCCTGAGGAAAAGGGGAGGGAATAATGGGGGCAGGGAATGGAGTGGAGAAGAAGCTTTCTCAGTGCATTTCTTCCATCCACACCCCATGGACCAAACCTTGTCATGTGACCACACCTTAGGTGCAAAAGAAGCTGGGAAGTTTAGCCTCAAGCCAGACAGCCAAGTGCCTGGATAAAACTTCAATTTGGGGTGGGGAGTGGGAGGCATCTACTAATAAAAGGAAAGAAGAGAAACCGGACTCTGAAAGACTAGTTATCTCCACCACAGTGTGTGTTCTAGAGAAAGAGAAGTGAAAAGAAGATATACTTTGGATGAAATATAAACAATTCACAGGCATACGAGCTGTATCAGCATGTGTGTCGATGCCCCATTGGGCAAAGGAAGTCACGTGATCAAGTCCAAATTCAAGAGGTAGAGGAATAAACTCATTTCTCGAAGGAGTTGCTGCAGTCACGTCATAGAGAAGCATGCAGGTAGGAAGAATAATTCTTGATCCTTTTTGCAAATAATCTATCTTGAAAGCAAGACTTAAAGTATATCACAAAAGTATCAGAGAACATTCTGCAATGGTTTGTAAGAGAAAGCATGCTCTAAAATTGTTAGCAAAATGTTGTGAAAGAAATAATTCAATGTGTATTGCCCATAGCATCAGAAAGGTACAAATCTTGTTAGAATGAACCATTTCATTCTCCAATTCAAGAAATAAAATAATTTTTTTAGAAACAAAAAAGTATTACCAGAGCATTATGAAGACAAAAATAACTTACTTCCTGGGTAACAAGAGTTACACTCCCCAGAAAGGGTATCTTTTGAGCTGAGATAATAAAATTATCTCAGCTTTAAAGAAACATGGAGAACATTTTACATATCACCACCATTTTACCCTTCTAGCTCAATTCCGTAAGCCTGTGCTGAACACCCACCACATGCTAAGCCCTGTGTCAATTCTCTGAAGACGAGGAAGGTGAGAGTATCTTGAGTTTGGAGATTTTCTGATTCAATTATTTATGCAGTGAATTTGGTGAGCATACTTCCATTTTTTGGGTAAGGTAATTGAGTAACAAGAGTGCATTACTAAAGCTATCCGGGACCCTTTGAAGGGACCCAGGGCACAAACCAGAGGTGCCTTTGTCGTATGCTAGGTCCCGTGGATGAGGAGAAGGCAGGCAAGACTGGGTCCTCTCTTCTTTTAGGAATTTATAAATACAAAACAGAATCATGAAGAACCAGAAGCACATTGTAAATGAACTCGATGGTTAGCAAACCCATGTTAATAACACGCTTCTAGGACTTCCCATCAGGACAGTCCCCAAGCCCCGTGAGGTCCTGTGAGAGTCAGACACTCCTTGGACTCCATGTTTTTCTACCTCTCTCTGCTCCCGCCGGCCTGTCTCATCACTGTTCCTCAGAAGCACCAAGACGTCCCTCCACAGGGCTGTGGATTTCCCGTCCCCTGGAGTCGGAACATTGAATAGGAAAACGTACCTCCAGCCTCAGTTCAGACCCCATCTTCCTAGAGAAGCCCTTCCCAAATACACTCCATAGAACACAGCCCTCGCCTGCCTCTGTTCCCTGTCTTCTTAATGCGCTCCAATTTTCACTCTGAGCATCTGTCATCGCTTGGTTGGAGATGTGCACATTGTCTTCTCATCATCCGATTTGATATGTATGCCTTGTCTCCCTTCCTGCCAGGATAGAAGCTCCTCAGGACTCGGTCTATGGTGGTCACAGCTTTCTTCCAACACCTACGACAGTGTCCAGCCATAGTAAGTGTCCAACCAACGTTTGTTGAATGGAGTATTCTTCGCCTACATACGTGCAGGTACTGTGTGATAGAATCCATACAGGCATCTGTCCACATACATACACATACTCTGCACCAATGAAGAACAACAGTTACTGTTTGATCCTGGGCTTAATCAACAATCGCTTCTCCTCAGGGCATGACTATCACTCCAAAATGGTCACCTTGATGTTCTGGTCTCCCTTTTTATACTGATTGGTTTCCGATTTGTATTTCATTCAGATTCATGAACTTCATCCTTTTGGTCAGGCCAGGTAGAACTCATTAATGAGAACCCTCATGACCTACAATGGCTTAAAATGCTCTCTTCCAAGAGAAAAGATTTCCTGCCTTGAAACACATAGACGTTGTCTATAATAGCTTTTTCTATTGATATAGATCAGGGTGGCCAACCTTTTGGCTTCCCTGGGCCACATCAAGTAAAGAGGAATTGTCTTGGGCTGCACATAAATTATATAATATATTTAGATAAGTTATAATATAGTTCATAAGACTTCTTTTATTTTTATGTTTTTATTATTAAGTTTAGAAAAACGAGAACATACCAAACTAGCGGAAAATTTGACCTTGTTTTTGTAAAACTGATCTATCAGTGTCTGGTTCAATGGAAGTAGTCACAATTCTTAGTGAGTTCTCAAGGTGCTCGTCAGAAATGTTTGTTCAAATTTTGCTTTTCATGTGCTTCATAATTGAAAACAGCTGCTCACAAACGTACGTGCTGCCAAAAAGCGATGTCATGAATAAGGCGTGATTGTGAATGTCAAAAATGAAACTACACATGGGGTCATGAAGAAAATAAACACTGATCTTAACAGACTTTGTGGGACCACAAGACTGGCTGTCCTGGGCTGCATACGACTCTCGGGCCGCAGATTAGACATGCCTGATGTAGATGGTCTTCTTTCTATTTGCTATTTCACAAGCCCAGACAATAATGAAAGATAATGTTCTTGGTACCACAGATGGTGCATTACAAAACTCCCCCGCCTCCCCCCAAAAAATCCCTGCTACACAATATCTATTGCAGTGAAGAGATTTAATGCACCTCCCAGTCTGTTTGTTTTTTGTAACAAAATAAGGCTTTCAGATTAATTACTGCTTGGAAGCTTCTCCCCATTAAACAAAAGCTATTATTTGTTGTGTGATTATTTTCTGCCTCTAATATCCCCCCGCTAACACACACAGCAGTAGAAGCTCACTGACGGTTGACATCCAGCCCCTCCATACGTAGGTGTGTGGGGACTCACCACGGAAACAGGTGGGTTGCCACAGAGGGAACTCCAAGGACCACGGCAGAGAGGAAACCACTTAGGTGATCCAAGGCCCCCAGCGGTTCTCCCATGTCATCTCTTCTCTAACTTCTTCACAGAGTCGGCTGAGGCTTCTTCCCGACTCTCAAGTGGGATCAAATCCCCTCGCCAGCCCTCACTGCATCCTGTTGCTGGTAGAGCTAACTCCATACCTCTTGGCAAAACACTAGCCCTCCTCCTGATTTAACCCCACAGTCTCCCCATACCCACCCTCACCCGGCCTCAACCCTCCAGCTGATGAGAGCCACGCACCATGATTGTCTATGTTTCCCACCCTGGCCTTTTGGTGTCCTCTATCAAGAATCCCAGCTCACTTCTGATGTGCAGACCCCAGTCATGATGGCCCCATCCCCTGAGCTCCACCAGGCTCTGCAAACGCTCCTCGACTGCACATGGGCTGAATTCTGCTTTGTTACTAGGACAGCATGTGTGTATCTCCCCGACTAGACTGCCAGCCTTTTGAAATGTGTTTATTTCTGGATCCCTTGTGGGGTTGTACTCTACGTTGGGCACGATTTCAAATGTGCAGGTGTGTTGTAACTTTTTAACCCTCACAACTCTGGGGATGAGGGTACCTTCATTCCCCATCTTCCCATGCGCAGGAGGGTTGGGCGACGTGTCTACACTCACTCATCCGGGAGGTGTGTCGGAGCTAGTCAGCTTGGCGGCAGAACCACTTACTCAAACAATAGGCTAAGTAGATATTTAAATGTATCCAAACAAAAGCATTCAATAGTTCCAGAGACTGGCCAGAACTGCTGGGAGTCAGGTGATAGAAATATTAATGAGTAGCTCAGACTAAAGCCCAGAGAAGGGACGCGGCTCGCCCCAGTTCCCGCAGTGAGTTTCTGGCGGAGACAGAATGAGGTCTGGGTCTCCAGAGGCTGGCCCAGTGCTCTCTAAACTAGACAGATCGTGGCTCCTGCAGGCTCCTGGGGGGCAAAAGAGCAGGAGAACAAGATGAGGAGTGCAGCGAGCTCACATAATTGTGGGAGGTTATGAGGAGAGCTCAGACAAGAATGGGTCTCGAGACGCTGCAAACACACTCCCTCACACATCTTTGCAGATGATGATTCTCAAACTATGAAATACAGGAGCCTGCATCCGTGGCCCCAAGGACAAATGGGCAAAATGCAAGCGGGCAGAGTCTACAGACAGCAGCAAACTCTAGTGCTCGCCGTGTGCTGGGAGCCGTGCGAGCACTTGATCTGATTTAATCCCACCATCAGCCCGTCGTGATTATATTGTCCTCCGTGTAGAGAAGGAAAAGGCTCAGAGAAACTGAGCAACTTTCCTGGTCAGCGAGCAGCTGGGAAGTTGCACTGGGTGCATACTCCAAGTCAGCTGGATTTTCGGGGCTTATTCCTAGAAGCCCTGAGCCACTTTGGAGTTCAGCACTCTCCTAGGGGGTGCACAATTCCCTGCCTTCCAAGGAAAAGGGACTGGAACAATGTTACTATTTTACGTGGTCCCCAGACTCATCGTTCTGCATGTCCCTAGCACCAGCTCCTTCCAAAATGGCTGTACAGAGGCAGTCATCATGCCGCAATGCCTCACGGAAGTGGGTTTGACTAAGGTCTGCACACATTTTCTCTTCCATCCTATTTCCTAGGTCCCTTTGCCGCCTCTTATAGTTTTCCATCCTCTCCTTGTTAGAGCAGCAGCTGCTGTTTCCTGCATGTCTCATCATCATCCCCTCCTCCCGTGGTCTGGGAAATCAGATGACAGGATGTCTGAGTTTGTCAAAGTTGAGAGTTGTGGACACTTGGTGAGTCTGAGATGCCACACCCCGAGCGCAGTGAGCAGACATGGATGGAGGGAACCCCTCTCTTTAGCTGTGTTTCTGAGTATTTAAATGTTAAACAAATGCCGGGGAGGGGCAGGGTGTGGCACTGGAAGAATTTGGGGTTGGGAGGATCATATCACCTTGGAATGATAGATTTTTTTTTTAAGGCAAATAAAAAAGCCACCATTTTAAGAAAAATAATAATAGAGTATGTTCATAGGATCAGATTATATAAATTCAAATGCTGTTTTTATTCAAATGCTTTATTCAATATTTAAGTAGGTGGTATGATGAGATGTAAGAGCCTGGACTTTAACCGGACTTAGAAATACCTAAGCTATAATCTCTCTCCACTGCTTTCTGGTAATTGACTTTGGACAAGTTACTTAATTTTCTTGAGCCTCTATTTTTAAATTTTCCTATCTTAAATTGTAGATAATGATAAAATCTATCTCATAAAGTATGTAAAGTACCTGACACATAACAGTTAGCTTTAAAATCCCATATAATAGAGTTGAGATTATATTTTTATTACTTGAACTTAAAATACGTTTAGCCTGCAAGTTGCACTCCTGGTCTAGAATTTATAACTCATAATTTTACAGCAGAAAAGATAGAGAACTCATGTTGTCCTCCTTGAATCTCTGAAGCCTACTGAGTTTTACCTTCGGACTATTTGTGTGACTTGAATTTACCAATTATGATATAAGCCTGATAGGTTGCATTTAAAAGTTTCTTGCTAAATATCTGTTGCATGGAAAGAAGGAAGGGAAGGAAGGAAGGAAGGAAATGCCTATGGTTGGGCACACAGTTTTTTAGAAGGATGAATTTTTGGATGGCTATACACACACACACACACACACACACACACACGAGAAGGGATGCCAGAAACAGAATTATTTTTTTTGGAGGACAGGCCCCTCCTTGTAGTAAGTACACTCGAAATTTTTTCCTCCAGATCAATCAAATGGTCAGAGTTTGTATCCAGCAGTTCTGAGGTTACATCATGATTTGTGGAAGAAACCTCCAGAGTGTGGGGAAAAGGTGACTGGATCTTCCTCCATGACAACACCCCCGCCCACATTGTGATGCGTGTTCAGCAGTCTTTTATTTTTAAAAAACAGCATGACTCCCATGCCCCACCACCCCCATTCACCCAATCTTGCCCCAGTGACTTTTTTTTGTTTGTTTCTCGGGATGAAAAAAGTCCTTAAAGGGAAACATGTTGCCGATGTGGGACAAAAACAGCACAAGTACTAAAAGGAATCAAAATAGACCAATTCAAAACTGTTTTGAGCAGTAGAATAGGTATATTACATCAGAGAGTACTCTGAAGGTGACTGAAGTTTAAACATGTAGGAGAAATACACAATTTTTATAAATAAATTCTGTTTTTCTGAGGTCTCCCCTTGTGTGTGTGTGCATGTATGTACGTGCATGTGTGTGTGTAGCAATCTTTGCTAGATAACTATTTTAACAAGACTAGAAGCTTCATTTAACACAAAAAGATCAATCGGGCAATACCACCTGGGCTGGAGTCTGAAGTGTGCAGGCCCTCAGCCACTTGGAGCTGGGAGGAGGAAGAGAGAACCTGGTAGGGCAGGAACAGAGGTGGGAAGCACAGAACTGGGCCCAGATACAGAGGCTGGTCCTGGCAGGGACAGCTGGACAGTCCTAGGCAAGGAATCCAGGGGGTATGGAAAAACTGGTACAGCTCAAGGAAGTCGGCCTGACAGATCTTGCAGCTGGACAATCTGAAAGGGGAGGAATGCTCAAGAACCCGGAGGAGGATAGCAGTGCTGGTCCCCAGACATCTGTCCATGCCCCAGAGGGAAGGGCCTGAGCCTGAAACCCTCCAGGCTGACTCCCTAGCCCTCAGGGAAAGGGCTCAAAAGCAACCACACAGGCCAGAGGGAACGAGTGAGAAAGCGAGGGCTGACAGAAGACTGGCGATCAAGGTGAAGACCCAGGGGAAGGAAAGCGCCAGGCCAGACAAAAGAGAGAGCAGCGAATGCTGGAGCTTCAGCCACGCAACGAAGCAGTGTAACTGTGAAGGAGAGAATCCGCGGAAGCAGCGTAGCCCAGCCTCCCTGGCGGGGCTCTGGGCCTAGGTCCCAGGTCCAAATGTGGGACTCGCTCTCAAGCCCTCCTGAATAGGGACAGTGAGGCTGTGTTCCCACCTCACTCGGTACTGGCTTTAGAGTCAGGGCGACCAGATGCTGGGTGGGAGAGGCAACCGTGCTAACGATGAGGAATATGTAAGTATGTTTTGAAAAGCTCCTTGAGGGCAGGAAACGAGTCGTCTTAATCCGTTCATACCTCCCAGTGCAGCCTTGCCTGGGTGGGCCCTGCAGTCATCCCCCAGCAAAGGTCCAAAGGAACCAGTACTCGCGGATAGAGATGACTCTAGTCACTGCTGAACGGGGACGAGCGCCACTCACCTGCTCTCCTGTGTAATCCGTAAAGAATATTCTGCCATGTCCCCCTTGCCACTCAAAAGTATTTTCATAGCTTCCAAATTTATCTCCATCTGTGCCCTGCCTGCTTTTCAAAGGAAAGTGTTCTTTCCATAGCTTGTATCTGTTCATCTTAAATCCTCTTGTCAAAGATATTTTGACCTATATAGATTAGAGCTTCGAGCCTCTGCATAATTTTCTCTTCATAGAGTGCTAAATTTAATCATACAAACACTTGTTTAGCAACTGCTGTGGGTATTAAGTGCAAAGGCTACAAATGAGTAGCAGGTATTGGGAACAAATGTGATTATGAAACGTACCTGTCCTCAGGAGGCTTTAGAGTCACAGGCTGTAGAGACAGTCAGGCTCTGGTCCTTGGGAGGCTTTGGGGTCAGAAGCAATTTGGAAGACACATATGGCATTTATCTCCTTCTCTGGTGTCTATTTCAGCCTCTCTGAAGGGACTTCCTTATGCTTTCTACCCGCTTAGACCCATGTCACCCAGCCTCCAAACAGACAGAGCTGAAGGAGGACTTTGTGTCTCTGGCACAAGTTCTTGAACATAGGGGCTCTTCATCTCCATTTCTTGGGCTGATCAGAAACAGACATACAGTCAATGAATATCTATTGTTTGAAGAGATAATAATTATTCTTAATACTTTGATTCCAAAATATTCCCCCTCAGCCTCCATGATTAACATGTTGAATTAGATAGTTCATTTCCCACTAGTTTCAAAAACAACAGCTTCAGCTATTTTTAATAAAGAAAATTACAAAATCATTATTCAATTTCCGGATGCAGCAGCACAAGTAATTTAGAGAAAAAATCTAAACAAATTACAACTTTAAGATATACAATGTATACTATCTATAAAATAACATTTTAGGCTGGGCTTGGTGGCTCAGCCTGTCATCCCAGCACTTTGGGAGGCCAAGACAAGTGGATAGACTGAGCCCTCGGGTTCAAGACCAACCCGGGCAACTTGGCGAGACCTCGTCTCTACAATAAATCAAAAATCAGCTGGGTGTGGTATCGCATGCCTGTAGTTCCGGCTACTTGGAAGACTGAGGTGGAAGGATCGTGGGCACCCAGCAGGTTGGCGCTGGGGTGGCCGTGAGTGTGCCGCTCCACTCCAGCCTGGGCGACAGAGTGAGACTCCAACTCAAAAAAATAAATAAAATAAAATAACATTTTAGCTATATCTAGGCATATTAAGTCAAGTTATGAACAAATAACAAAAACTCAGGCCTTGCAAAAAACAATAACTATGGTCATCTGGTTACTGGTTTAGGCCAATATTGAAGTGTATTAAAATAAAAGGCAATTATATACTTATATGCATTAATTTCCAGAATGTGGAACACTGAAGCCAATAAATACATATTTTCCATACTTAGAGGTACACTCCTCTAAGCACAGAACACAGAAGATTTTTGAAGTGAGCATTCCGTTATCCAAAGACTTTGACCCTTACCAGTGAAGACGTCTTTCCCAAGCCAAGGACAGGAGTTCAGTTTCCACAGTTAGAATATCCAAACTTTGTAAGTTATCTCCCTAAGGAGTTTAATAGTCAAAGTTGGTTGGATATATTATTTTGCTCATTAAGTGACTGTGATAAGACTAGAGGCCTTAATACATGTGTGTGGAAGAAAGGAAGGATATAAGGAAGGAAGGATGGAAGGAGGAAAGGGAAAAAGAGAGGGAGGGAGGGAGGAAAGGAAAAAGAGAGGGAGGGAGGGAGGAAAGGAAAGAGGGGAAATGGGATTAATTTTCTCCAACTGGATTTAAAATTTCTAAATCTCTGGAAACTATCCTGATGGCATACAGCAAATGAAGACAGATTTGTTCAAGACAACTGAATAAATCTTGGCAAGAACAGCAAACATCTGTACATTTGAGCCATGACTTGCTCCTTCACCCCATACCCCACCTCCATGCCATGCAAGCCCCACTCTGGACAGGTGCATTCAAGAAGTCAGGAAGCTAGGTAAGAAAGGAGAGGAACGGGCAAGGATGGGTTCTAGTTTGTTCACTGGTGTTCCTGAAAAGTTATCTGTGCTAGTTCATTAGGGATGCCTTAACGAATGCCACAGATTGAGTATCTCAAGTAACAGAAATGCATTTTCTCCCGACTGTGAAGAATGGAAGTCAGAGATCGAGGTTTCAGCAGAGCTGGTTGCTTCTGGAGCCTGGCTTCTTAGCTTGCAGGTGGTCACCTTTCTGTGCCTTCACATGGTCTTTTCCTCTTCACCCGTCTGTGTCCTAATCCCCCCTTCTTATAAAGACACTAGTCATATTGAATTAGGATCCAACCCAATTAACACATTTTGCCTTAATTTCCACTTAGAAGGCCCTATCCCCATATACAATCACATTCTGAGGTTCTGGGTGTTAACACTTCGACATATGAGTTTAGGGATAGACAGAGTGCAGCTCATAACATTGTCTAAATTTTTTTAATTAAATGTGTTATAGAAATACTTTGACTTATAATGACTTTGTGATAAATTCTTGGTAAACGAAGTAATCATCCATTGCTTTATATTTTATGTAATTTGGGGGTTTATAGAGTATAGTGAAGTTATACTCTAATGGTTAAATAACATTTCAATAACTGGGATGCAATTTCTATTTTCATTGAATTTGGCCTTGAAATTATCATTTATTTTATAATCGCATATCTATTCTTTCTTTTTCTTTTTCTTTTTTTTTTTCTTTTTTTTTTTGGAGTCTCACTCTGTCACCCAGACTGGAGTGCAGTGGCCACTCCTGGCCACTGCAGCCTCGACCTGCTGGGCTCCGGCGATCCTTCCGCCTCAGCCTTCCAAGTTGCCGGAATTACAGGCATGCGCTACCATGCCCAGCTGATTTTTTTAATTCATTGTAGAGATGAGGTCTCGCCAAGTTGCCCAGGTGGGTCTCAAACCCGCGGGCTCAAGCAATCCACTCACCTCAGCCTCCCAAAGCTCGGGATTACAGACTGAGCCACTGAGCCCGGCTTACCTATCCTTTCTATGCCATTTATTTTAAAAATCAGACTTGATTTAATTCTGCACCATTAAAATTTTTATACTCTAGTGCCAAATTCAAACTAAGTTTTGTTTAAAACCATTTGAAGTTCTATCAAATGTGCAATAGTCGAGTCCCATGAGGTTTACAGAAACAAAAGTAAATTGTAAGGCATAAATCTAAACAAAGTTATAATAATATTGCATTTGAATGAATTAAACAAGTCAATTGACAGGTAGAGATTGTCATGAAAGATTAAAAAAAAAACAAGATCTAACCTTGTGCTGCCTGTAGGAGATACATTTTAAAGTCAAAAATACAAATAGGTTTAAAATTTAAAACATGGGAAAAGATATCATGCAAACAGCAACAATGAGAGAGCTAGATTGGCTATATAATAGCAGACAAAATAGACTTTAAAATAAAAATATGTTACTAGAGATAATTTAATAATGATAAATGAATCAGTTTACCAGGAAGATACATATATGCACCTAACAACAGAGCCCACAAAATATATTAATCAGAAATGAGCAGATTGAATGGAGAAATAGACCAACTCAATAATAATGATTGCAAACTCTGAGATGGTACTTTCAATAATAAATAGAACAACAAAGAAAAAAAGAGAGCAAACTAAACTTAAGTAGAATAAGGAAAATAATAAAGATTAAAGCAGAAATAAATACAAAAGAATAGACAAAAATAGTGAAAATTAATAAAACCAAAATTTAAGTTTTTGGAAATATCAGCATAATTTGGCATAAAATAACAAAGACTCAAATTACTAGACTCAGAAATGAAAAAAGGACAATACTTTCAAACTTACAGAAATAAAAATGATTATGAGGAACTAGTATGAAAAACTATATACAACAAATTAGATAACTTAGTTGAAATAAACAAATTCCAAAAGAGATACAAATGATTAAAACTGCCTTAAGAAGAAATAAAAATATCTGAATAGACTATGACAAGGAGATTAACTAGTAATTTAAAACATTCCACAAAGAAAAGCTCAGGATCAGATGGTTTCATTGATAAATTCTACCTAACATTTAAAAAGAGATTATGCCTATTTACAAACTATTCTAGAAAAAGAGAAACACTTTCTAACTCATTCTATAGCATCAATATTACCTTAATATCAAAACCATACAGAGACATAATAAGAACAGAAAACAACAGACAAATAGCTCTCAATAACACAGATACAGAAATTCTCAAGAAAATATTAGCAAACTTAATCTAGACATATTAAAAGGATATTCACTATGATAAAGCGAGATTTATCTTGAGAATGCAAGGATGCCTTAACATCAGAAAATTTTCCACCCCATTAATGCACCCTATTAATCAAATGAAGAAAAAATGCCACATAATCATCTCAATAGATACAGAAAAAACATTTTGAAAAAAAAATACAACACCTTCTCATGATTTAAAAAAAAAAAACGTATAAAAAATACTGATTATAAAAAAAAAAGAAAATATTAAGCCCATGCAAATGGACATTGGATTCACATAACAATTATTTAAAATAATGAGTAAAAACATTTAACCATCCAGATAAAATTCTAAGAGTAATAATATAAACTTTGTAGCTTCAAACACCAAACAGGCCTTACTTTCTGACCCAAAGCAATTGATAGAGCATGTCTATTTGGTTGTTAAAGAAAATAAAAGGAAAAGTGCTAACACAAAGAAATTAAAAAATTAAAAAATTAAAAAATTAAATAAATAAATAAATAAAAAATGTAAGAAACTAGGAATAGAACCTGGTAATAAGCATCTACAAAGCAACACAGCCAATCTTATTCTCAGTGTAAAGGACTGAATGCTTTCCTCCTATGATCAGGAACAAGACAAGAATGTCAGCTTTCACCACTTTTATTAAGTGTTGTACTTGAGTTCTAGCCAAGGCAATTGGATAAGAAAAATAAATGAACACATCAATATTGGCAAGAAAAAAGTAACACTATCTCTGTTTACAGATGACATAATCTTTTAAGTAGAAAACTCTAATAAATCCACTGAAAAACTATTCAACTAATAAATGAGCTCAGTAAGGTCTCAGAACACAAGATTGATATTACAAAAAATCAATTATATTTTGATAAACAAGCAATAAATAGTCTGAAACTAAAGGTGAGAAAACAATTTACTCAAAATAGCATTGAAAACAATAAAATACTTAGGTGTAAATTTAATAAAAGAAGTGCAAAACTTGTACTCTGGGAACTACAATATATAAAAGAATGACCTAAATAATGGAAAGACATCCTATGTTCATGGATTGGAAAACTTAAGAGGGCCACACTCCTAAAACTGATCTACAGATTCCATACAATCCCTATAAAAATCTGAGCTGACTTTTTTGGGCAAAATTAACAAATCTATCCTAAAAGATTAAAATACAAGGGCATAGAACAGCTAGAACAATCTTAAAAAAAAAAAGTTGACAGACTCATACTTTCTGATTTTAAAGCCTACTACTGGCGGGGCTCGGTGGCTCAGCCTGTAATCCCAGCAATTTGGAAGGCCAAGGTGAGTGAATTTCCTGAGCCTGTGGGTTGAAGACCAGCCCAGGCAACTTGGTGAGGCTTCATCTCTACCATAAAAAAAAAAAACAATTAGCCGGGCACAGTCGCACGCACCTGTAGTTCTGGCTACTTGGAAGGCTGAGGCAGAAGGATCACCAGAGCCCAGCAGGTCAATGCTGGGGTGGCCATGAGTGTGCTACTGCCCTCCAGCCTGGGTGACAGAGTGAGACTCCAACTCAAAAAAAAAATACCTACTACAAAGTTGCAACAGTCTAGACAGTGTGGGATTTGTATAAGGATAGACATATAGGTCAGTGGACTATAACTAAGAATACAGAAATAAATTACTGATTTATGGTAAACTGATTTTTGACAAGGAAGTCAGTACAAATCAGTAGGAAAAGAACAGTCTTCTCAAAAAATGGTACCTGAACACTTGAATACCCACATGTAAAAGAATAAACTTTTGAATATACAAAAAAATTACTAAAAAATTGAGGCTAAACATAAATGTAAGAGGTAAGACTGTAGAATTCTTAGAATAAATTATAGATGTAAATCTTCATGACCTTGGGTTAAACAACATTTTTTTTTTGAGTTGGAGTCTCACTCTGTGGCCCAGACTGGAGTGCAGTGGCCGCTCCCGGCCACCGCAGCCTTGACCTGCTGGGCTCCAGCGATCCTTCTGCCTCAGCCTTCCAAGTAGCTGGAACTACAGGCGTGCGCTACCACGCCCAGCTAATTTTTTTATTATTGTAGAGATGAGGTCTCGCCAAGTTGCCCAGGCAGGTCTCGAACCCGCGGGCTCAGGCAATCCACTCACCTCAGCCTCCCAAGGTGCGGGATTACAGGCTGAGCCACTGAGTCCGGCTTTAAACAACATTTTAAAAATAAAAGACCAACAGCACAAGTCATAAAAAATAAATAAATAAATTGGACTTCATCTAAATTAAAAACTTTTGTGCTTCAAAAAATACCGTCAAGAAAATGAAAAGGCAACTTACAGAACAAAAGATAACATATGCAAATCATATAGTCTCAAGCATATCGCAAATGTGAGTCTCAAGCATATCGCAAATGCGTGCGATTGTTAGGCATAGGAGAGGCTCTGGTGTATACTCATGCCTCCATTGTCATCGTACTTCCTCAATGTTCTCGAATTTGAAACACTTCATCAAAATGGTCTTGGGCTTCTTGAACACCAACCAAGCTCTGAAATTTCTTTGACTGTCCTGCCTGTCGCATGGTGACACTAGCATTCATTTGATTGATGCCATCTTTTGAGCGAATGCCATACTACACACTGCTACCATAATTCAATTCAACTTTGAAAAGTAATACATAGATGATATATCTTAAAACTTATATACTTTTTTGGCACCCCCCCCAGTACATATTTTTTAAAATCCTTACAGCTCAATAATTAAAAGAAAAATAATAATTTAAAAATGGGCAAAGTACGTAAAGGAGATATGGCTAATAACAGCATGAAAAGATGTTTGGGACCATCAGGCATCAAGGAAATGCAAGTCAAAAGCACACGACATACCACTCCACACTCACTAAGATGGCTATAATCGGAAGACAGGTCAAGAACACTCCAGGTATTGGCAAGGATGTGGAGACATCATACACTCATTTACTGCTGGTGAGAACATAAAACGGTGCAGTCACTTTGGAATATAGTCTGGCAGCTTCTCCACAAGTTAAACATAGCATTACCATTTGAGTCAGAAATTCTACTTTTAGGTATATACCCAAAAGAAATGAAAACATGCATCCACACAAAAACTTGTCCACGAGTGCTCACAGCAAACAACTCAAATGTCCGTCAACTGGAGATGGAAAGACACAATGTAGCATATCCATGCAACTGATTTTTGTTTGTTACATGTTACAACACAAGTGACCCTTGAAAACATTATGTTTAGTGAAAGAAGACACCAAAAAACTACCACATGTTTTATGAGTCTATTCATACAAAATATTCAGAAAAACAAAAGCTATACAGACAGAAAGTAGATTAGTGGTTACTTAGGACTTTGGGAGACTAAAGAATGACAGTTAATGGGTGTGGGGTTTCTTTAAGGGGGTGATAAAAATGTCCTACAATTAGATTATGATGATGGTGCCACAACTCTATGAACATACTAAGAACATTGGAGTGTGTATTTTGAATGAGATGAATTGTACGGTTTGTGAATTATGTCTCAGTAAATCTGTTAAAAGCATTTTTTAAATCAAGCTTGAGATTGGAGTTTTAAGCCAAACTGTGCTTCGAACAACCAAATGCACTGAGGTGACAGGCTATCTGAAGACATTGCTCCAACATCCAGGGAATGGTGCCGACGCCCACTGGGCACTCCAGTTTTCCCTCGCAGCTGAGAAGCCTCCGTGTGCCTCAGTGTTTTCCTCAGTCAAATGAGATGGATGAGAGCACTTCTCTCACAAAGCACGTGTGAGTATTGACACCATTAATGCTAAAAAGTAATTCGAATAGTTTGATAAAGATTAATTCTTAAGGAACTAGTAAGCAAGCTTCAACATAGCACATTTGGGGTTGTAATTGGGGGGAAAATTATGTTTACACCCTGCAAGATGAGGCCCTTCAATCATCTGGTTAGAGATTTTAAAAGAAGTTATGACACACAAAGTTAAACACTCAAGTAGAGAAAAATGAGACACCAAGGAAGATCAGCAAACATAGAAAATACTAGGAAAACTGGATGTGGACCGTGCAAGGGTAGAGGCAGAAGTGGCCAAATGTTTCTTGATTTCTTCACATGAATGCTAATATCAGAAACTCACTCAGAAGTAATTAGCATTCCACTACAGCCATGCAACTAGTGAGAGAAATTGTTTTAAAAAGGCAAAAGATTTATATGATCTATAGAGAAACCAGAGTACAGAAATTGTTTTAATAAGCTGTGTATTGTAATTCCACACCTCCTCCACATGTGTTCTCATTTATTATCAAATAATCTATTTTCATATTTGTAAAATAATTGCTTCCTTATACGCCCATCTTTCTAAAAAGAACGTAGAGCTCCTTGCAAGACCTCATGAACAATCACAATAAGAGTCCAAGGAACAAAAGAAACATAAATGTCAAGATATACACCAGGGCCAAGAAACGAGAAGCACTGCATTTTCCAACCATGACACCTACGCCATTCCTTCAGGGGGAACACGGCTTCTGCTCTAAGTCTTCCTGGTGCTACTGGGAGGAGAAACCTGCTTCTTCACACGCATCTGTTTTCCAGCCCGTTGTCACTCGGATCCATCTCCTCTCTCAGCCACAGTACACTGGCAAGGTCACGACCTGAAAACATCCTCCTCAGTGTGATCCCATCTTCCAAGATCTACTTGCGCAAGTGACTTACTTCTCTAGCCTGTCACTCCACCCATAAGCTGCAAATGGTGCAGCTCTCCCAGACACTTCTAGAAACTGATGGGAACCACTCTGAGCATCTCTTGTCATTGCAGAAGTCAGACACGATGGTGTAGCTCTTTTGTGGTTACAGATGTGGTGTGCTCTGTGGTTTCCACACTGTCCCGTCCAAGACAGCACTTGGGACTTTCTCCATTCCATCTTCCTCCTCTCTTTCTTCTCCACATGCTCTCTTGCCTCTCCTGGTTCAATGAAACACAGTCATCCCTCATATCCATGGGGAATGGGTTCCAGGACCCTTGTGGATGCCCAAATCAACAGATGCTCAAGTCCCTTACATAAAATGCATAGTATTTGCATCTAATCTATGAACGTCCATCCTTTGGTACACTTTAAATCCTCTCTAGATTACTAATAATACAATGTAAATGTTACGTAAACAATTGCTATGCTGTATTTACATAGCATTATAGATCTATCTCTCTCTCTTTTTTGATGCACAGTTGATTGAATCCCTGGATGTGGGAACTCATGAATCCAGAGGGCCAGCTATATTTCCATTCTTTAGATGTTGTTTTGAAGAGTGGAATGAAGGTCAGTTGATCAAGTCATTTTTTCTTTAATTGCTAACCTGAAAAGGCAGCAAGATAGTAGGCATAGCCAATTAGTTTCCATTTTTACACCTAGTCTGAATGGAGTTGCTTCTTTCAGGAACACTGGGAAGTATTACCCAAGTTCACTAAGAAAAAACACTGGTTTCCCATCTGTAAAATGGGAATACTTATAATTAGCCTACCTGCCAAATAATATTTTCCATCAGATGAGATGGACAATGTAAAATATTCAGTAAAAAAATATAAAGGCACTATATTAAAGCTCTTCTTTCACCTATATGCCTGGTTTGCTCCGTGAGAAATTGAATTTAAAACAATTAAGAAGTCCACTCACCTCTTCCCAACTCACACCCTCTCCAAATCAAGCCGAAAGAATCATCACCCATTCCTGAATCACTTGGGTGTTGTGTTTACCATTCAGGGTGTCTGCTGTGTTAGAGAAAGAGTGGTAATTCCCACATATCTCACTGCTCACATTTCTAAAATCTTCCAAGTCACAACTAGGGAATTTATTGCAGTTTTAGGAGCCGCTGAAGGTGTGCCCCCAACAATAATTGATGCTGCGGGAAGTGCACGCAGAGAAAAGATCATCTGAATTCTTTCAAGCTGTTTCTCTTCAAATTTATGAAACATTGATAGAAAAATATAAATAGGTATTAATGCTGTTTTAGTAAAGATTTGGTCTGGTGGAGACGGAGCATAATTTATCTCCAGCCTGCAGGATTAACACCAGAGCTGCCACTGATTCTGCATTAATAGCCAAAGGCACATTTCATAAATCTCCATGCTCCCAGTTCTTCAGACAGGAAATGAGCACAGAACTCTAAGACAAGTCTGTGGAGGACACAGTTTGAAGCCCTCAACTCTGTAGACTTGCTCTGCCCACGAAACCAAGGGCCAGAGATGCCATCCTGTCCTGCTGCCTTGATCTTCCCAGCGCCTACCTGTATCACTAAGGGATTGCCTTCAGCTGTGAGCCTCAGTTAACCCAAGTGGCAGAACGCAAAGTCTGAGAGGCAATTGCCGGTGTCAGTGCATCAGGTAGAGAACAATAGGGCCACGGTGTGGAATTCCTTGGACTTGCTCCAGGATCGTTGCATGGCTGCTAAAGGTCCAGCCATCACACCTTTATTCAGCAAAAAGTAAGAAAGCGTGTAGAATAAAGGCAAAGGGAGTGTCAATTGCCTCCAAAAAAAGGCAAGGCCTTTTCAGAACTTTCAGGAAAGACTACCTACGCATGTTTCCTCGACCAGAGCAGGATTGCCTGGCCACCCACAGCTTCTAGGGAGTCTGAAAATGTGAGCTTTGCAATTTCTATGAGAGAAGCAAGGGAGAAGAGGCTGGAATGGGTATTTTGAGCACCAACACAAGATCTGACTCTCAATCAATATTTGACAGCAGAATGAGGTCTTCAGAACTGATACCTGCCCGACTGGAACTGGTGGTGGGCTGGACTTCTACACAGGGTTCCCCAAAATAAGCTACAATGGCAAGTCAGGGATGTAAACAATACCTTGACAGAAGACTCAGAGAGATGGGCAGATAAATAGAAGATAGGTAGATAGATATGATAAGAAACATGGATACTCTCTATTCAATGCCACAAAATGTTGTGTTATCAAGCTCAGGCTCCCCGGACCACCCCGCCTCTCCTCACCCATCTCAGCTTCCCCCCATCACACCCATCACACACACACACACACACACACACACACACACACACACACACACCCCATTGGCATCACATAAAGAATACAGAGGAGATAAGAATGGAGAAACACTGGAGACAGGTGCCTACAGGCCCAGGTCCTCATGGGTGTATTTGGGGAAGGGTACAGAATAGACATGGCGAAGACAATCGTGAATTGTAAGTTTCTGCCCTGGAGGGCAGGAGATACTTTGTATCCACAGGGAGAGAAGGAGGCAGCGCCCTCTCCCCGCAGCCTGGGCTGTGGTCTTGGTTACTTCCCTACCGCCTGCACTGCCCTTTTCTTCCTACCACACTGCAGGGGACAGACCCAGGGGGCATCAGGCAGAGAAGGTGTGTAGATGCGTGGGGCAAAGCCTGCCATGTCTGTGAGCACCAGGGCTCTTTCTCCCTCTGGGGCCTCTGGGTCAGTCGACTCCTCCCCTGGCACTGATTGGGTCGGGTCTGAGTCCCCTCAGTCGCCGCATGGGTGCCTGTTAACTGGCCTGCCTGCACCAGGCAGACTCACAGCTCCCAAAGTCATCCTTTCGTCCTTCTTCAAGAAGCATGCGTGTGTACGTGTGCATTCAAGTATACATGAACGTGCACGACACATACGCACATCCCCACACATGCACATAGACACGCATGCATACAAACACACGTGTATCTATCATGTTGTTGATCCATATGCATACACCTGATTTTAAAAATCAAGTGGGAGAAGAAGGCTTAAAAAGGCCAATAACTGGCCGGGCTCGGTGGCTCTGCCTGTCATCCCAGCGCTTTGGCAGGCCGAGGTGAGTGGATTGCCTGAGCCTGAGGGTTCGAGACCCGCCTGGGCAACTTGGCAAGACCTCATCTCTACAATAAATAAAAAATGAGCCGGGCATGGTAGCGCGCGCCTGTAGTTCTGGCTACTTGGAAGGCTGAGGCGGAAGGATCACCGGAGCCCAGCTGGTCGAGGCTGCGGGGACCAGGAGCGGCCACTGCACTCCAGTCTGGGCGACAGAGGGAGACTCCAACTCAAAAACAAGGCCAATAACCTTGGCCCCTCCCTCCGCCCACCACCCAACCCTGCCCACTCCCTGGAAGCAGCCTCTCCAGACTCTTCAGCTGCTCCTTCGGATCGCTGCTTCCATATTGCTAGGTCATGTATTTCTGACATCCTTTCCTAATGTGTGAATTCAGCACTGTGGCCTCTGCAGGGATGCCCCAAGGCACAGTTCGGAGGCACTCTGCCCCTCTGGACAGCCCTGCAGAGCTCTGCACTCAGTGATCCCCGTCTTACCTCAGAGTGAAGGTCCCCGCGAGCTTCAGGAGGTCTGGGACAGACCTGCCACATTCAGGCACTCCAGGACATGGCCAGCAGCCACGCAGTTTCAGTGTGGCTGTGTGTGGTGGTCAAGTGCGGTGTTGTCAACTTGACTAGGCATGGTACATCACTTCTGGGTGTGTCCTTGTGGGAGTTTCCGGAGGGGATGGGCATTTGCATTGGCGGACAAAGTAAGGCAGGTGGACTTCCCAAGTGGGCAGACCTCACTCAGTGACTTGAATAGAACAAAAAGGCAGAGGCAGGTGGGATTCTCTTTCTCTCTCTCTCTCTCTCTCTCTCTCTCTCTCTCTCTCTCTCTCTCTCTCTGTGTGTGTGTGTGTGTGTGTGTGTGTGTGTGTACGTGACTGTCTGTCTGTCTGTTTCTGTCTCTGTCTCACTCTGTCTCTCTCTCTGTGTGTCTCTCTCCTGTGTCTCTCTCTGTCTCTCTCTGTCTCTCTCCTCCCTCCTCTCTCTCTCTCTCTCTCTCTCTGCCTGACTGTTGAGTTGGGATGTGTATCTTCTCCTACATCCTCTCCTGCCCTTTGTATCCACAGTTCTCAGGCCTTCAGACTTGAACTGAATTCTACACTCTCTGGCTTCTGGGCCTTCGAACTACACCACCAGCTCTCCTGGGTCTCCAGCTTGCAGAAGGCAGATACCAATCGTGAGACTTCTCTGCCTCCAGAATCACAGGAGCTAACAGTTATAGATCTACACCTATATCTAGACATGTGTATGTCTCCTACTGGTTCTGTTTCTCTGGAGAACCCAGGCTAATACTCTTCACGTGTCTGACGCCAGAGATGAGTGCCAAACATGGCCCTGGTCCAGTAGTAAGAAATTGCACCAGAGCTTGGGTATTAGATTTGGGTGCCATGCAGAAGGCATGACAAGCTGTGAAGCCTCTCCTCTGGACTCTCCAATATGCGGTGGTCTCCATCACTCACAAGGGAAATGGCGGTGGGGGGATCTCTAGAAGCTTTGCTTGCCCACAGATCCATGCTGGAAGTCACCTCCTGTTCTTTATGAAAAATCCTGCCATTTGCCCTACGTTCAGGAGGACGTAACTGGTAGGAAGGGTGTGTCCGAGGTCGGACATCTTCAGGGACAAGGCCCTGCCTGTCTTTTTGACTGAAGCAGATCATCTCTACGCCAGGGCATGGTGGATATGAAGGGAGAGGACACAGCTTCTGTGAGAAAGTCATCAAAGTTTGCTTTCTGCCTCGGTCTCTTCAGCAAGGATTATCCAGTCCCTGAGAAGCTGTGTCACTTCCCTGAGGCAAGGCAAGAATCTGGAGTTACACAGAGTCTATTTCTTTCTTTCTTTCTTTTTCTTTCTTTCTTGTTTCCTTTTTCTTCTTCCTTTACTTTTTTCCTTCCTTTCTTTTTCTTTTCTTTCTATTTTCTTTATTTCCTTTTCTCCCTCCCCTCCTTCCTTCTTTTTCTTTCCTTTCTTCCCTCATTCCCTCCCTCCATCTTTTCTTTCTTTCTTCTCGCCTTCAAAATTTGTGCATGCTGTGCATACCCCTGAGAATTTTCTGTGAACTGAATTGTGAAAAAAAACCGAGCATCCACAATGATATTTGATTAGCATTCTCATTATCAAGTTTCCTAGATAATGAGAACACCTGATTGAGGTCTAAAATATGGAATGCTTTGACCTAAGCAAGTAAGAAAAACTCCTGGCAATCAAAACACACAAAGCAGTATCTTGTCTTTATAAAATAATTAAAATGTATACCGCTTTTCTCCATAAAATAAATCTCAGTGGGTTAGAATTCTGAAGTAGCTGTAACTGTCTCCTGAGCGAGATAAGGTGCTTCTTGTTTGCAACAGGTGGGCTCACTGCAGTGAGAACCTTGGTCAACAGCATGACATCAGCTGGGTCTCACACAGGAGGGTGTCAGGCCATAAAGCCAGCAGCGACAGGAGGTTGATAACAGAGATTCTGCACACGTTTTCGAGCACCGACCAAGAGAGAGTGTTCATACAGCTGGATGTGTGTGTGTGTGTCTGTGTGTGTGTGTCTGTGTGTGTGATTTGCTTAGATTTATCTTTCCTTTTGTGCTCAGAAATTTCACTATTAGACAATCAGCCCTTTTCTTTGTGTATTGCCCACTCCTTGCATTTGGCAAGTAGTGATTTCTGAAAGAATTAACGTATTCAGTGTATGAAGGCAGGAGTATCCTTGGAGTGAGATGAAAATGGGAGGGGGTGAGATGCAACAGAGACGCCCCTCCAAGGTTTTCCCCCAGGGCATTTTTAAATTAAGTTTCTTTTTTTAGCAAATGAAAAGCAATTAAAAATAAAACTCTTGTAAAGGTTTCCATCAAACATTTTTAAAAATGAAAAAAAAGAGCATTCACAATGATATTTGATTAGCATCCTCATGATCACGCTTCCTTTATCCCTGTCTTAAAATGCCAGCATCCAAACTGTCCCTGTTTGGTTTTGCTTTCTTTCATAGCTTCAGGTTTTAAGCCTAGAAAATCTGGCCATCAGACATTTATTTTTAAATGGATTAAGTGCTCTCCCAGGAGCAATCTTTAAACTTTTCTATCCATATTTTTATAAAACTTCGCATGAAGTCAATAACAAATTAGAATATAAATATTTAAGCAGCTCAAAGATAAAATGAGAGCTTCCCTCTTTCCCTCTTTTTTATGTTGCTGGTAATGTGCCCGACAGAGAGGAATTAAGAGTCTTGGGGAATGTGTCAAAGCCTTTGCTTGGGCAAACAAGAAAAATCAAGCAAAAGGTCACTAATCCGAGAGCAGCTGGTGTCACCTTGGAGCTTGTTCCATTCACCTCAGGAATCCCTAATTCTCTCAAATATTCTCTCAAATAGCTTCTTCCCATCTTCTTCCTGGAAGCTTTCAAGGAGGAGGAGCACTCATAATTTTTCTGCAGGCCTGTTGCCCTTAGTTCCTTGAGCATTCTGCTAGAATGCTGCCATTTTCTGCTGTACAGGAAACTCTACTTATTTTCAAAGGGCACCTAGGGAAGAGAAGGGCCCTTCATCAAAAGCAAATCAGATGTGTGAAGAGGGGACAGAGTATCCCCCACGGAAAGACACCACTAGCTGGTGAAATGAAAGTGAACCAGCACGCTGATATACGCAGACAACTCCAGGAAGGGAGAGACTTAAGCAGAGAAACCCCGAATGAGCCACCTGTCTGTTGAGAGTCACTCCAAGAGACGATTTACTAAGGTCACCTGTGGGAGGAAACTGCCTGTCAAGGCCTGGGTCTTCTCTGTTCTGTGTGCCCGGGTAAGATCTCATGCCAGGAAGGGTTTTTCCTCAGGCTTTCGTGGTAACTCCAGATAGTTCATTGCAAATCAAGGTGTTTGTTCTACCTCATGAACAACAGCACTGGGTTAGTGGTAGCTGGTCTTAAAAGTTGTTTTTGTTTACAGCATGGTTTAGACTTCAGTGTTCTCTGGGTCACACTCTCAAATGTCCCATCTGTATGACACACAAATAGTCCCCAACTTAAATGAGCAGGAAACAGACAAATCAAGCCCCTGCCTGCCTTGAGTACATAAGCGTCTCCACGCAGCGCCCTGTGTCAGTCTGGAAGGTGGTGGTTTCCTGGGCCACTTCTGTGCTCTCAGGGACAGGAGGGCTATGTCCCTGCCATTGGAGGGGCACTTTGAGACAACGACATTTTCGTCCAGCCTGAGAATAACCACTCAAGGGGTGCTGAAGGGGGAGCTGGCCGAGCTCTTCGGTGCACCTCCCTGGGAAGGCAGAAGGACTAGAACGCCTTCGTTCACTCACTCATTTATTCAACAAGTACTATGCAGGCACAGGCCAGGCCCCGGACTCGGTGCTGGAGATTACACAACAGCCAAGGAAGCCCGTTCCCTGCCCCCATCCTCCCCACGCATGAGCTCATGGGGTCCCGTTGAGTAAAAACTGAGCAAAAATGAGCATAGCAGCAGTTTTTATATCCAGCTTTCAAGTACAAGCAAATCGGGGAGTAGTATCTGCCTCACAGAAATGAGAATGTCAGCACTTCTGGAGGTGTGAGGGCTGGACCAGACAGGGGCAGATCTCACAGGGCTATTTCCCTGGCAAGGCCAGGACCAGAACTCAGACTTTCCACTTTCCATGGCAGCATCCCCACTACCTTGCAGGGCCTCCTCCCTACCCCGTTCCAAGTTTTCTTCAGAGAAAGACAAGGCCTAATTTTTAATGATGGCTGTGCAGATCACATCACGATGTGGTTAATGATAAAAGCAAGACTTTAGTGCACGCACACTTTAAATAACGCATTAGGCTTATCACGGATGATATCTTTAATTACGCCAAGGCAAAACCGGAGACGGTCTAATGGGAAATACAGATGACTTGTTATAATTATTAACAGAGTTAATGTGCTTACATTTGTTTATGTGTGCTGGAATCCTCTCAGATATTTGACTGCAATGACAATATGTGTAAAGATCAATTATAAGTCGTAGAGATGAGATATTGCGTCTCCAGACCTTAATAGGATTTCATCTGCACTTGCTGTATTATGTTATGCAATTATAATTGAGCTTCCATCAAGTCATAGAATCTGTCACCTCACCCATTTATTTTCCAAGCACTGATGAAACTTATTTCCTGTTGAGGGTGCTTTGAAAAGCCTAATCCAGAGGAAGGAGGCGGCCCCCAGGGTGGTGGGCTCCTGTTTCCCTCGCAGACCCAGAAGGAGATGGCCCTCAGGGCGGTGGGCTTCTGTTTCCTCAACAAACCCAAGTGAAAATCTAGACCTAAGTCAAATGATCTGATAGCTTCAAGAGGGCCCTTAGTAGCCATTTGCTCTTATTATAAAGAACCTGTGAGCTCTCACAAGGAATCTTTTTTTTTGTTTTTTGAGTTGGAGTCTCACTCTGTCACCCGGACTGGAGTGCAGTGGTCGCACCCGGCCACTGCAGCCTCGACCTGCTGGGCTCCGGCGATCCTTCTGCTCAGCCTTCCAAGTAGCTGGAACTACAGACGCGTGCTACCACACCCGGCTAATTTTTTTTTTATTGTAGAGATGAGGTCTCGCCAAGTTGCCCAGGCGGGTCTCGAACCCACGGGCTCAGGCAATCCACTCACCTCGGCCTCCCAAAGTGCTGGGATGACAGACTGAGCCACCGAGCCGGGCCTCTCACAAGGAACCTTAAACAACACATACAACTTCGAACCCTCAGGTCAGATTGATCTTCTGCCTCTCTATTGTTAGGTAGTCAAGCCAGAGGCAGAGTTAATGCAGTATTTTCCTCTGACTGGCCTCCAATTTAGGTCTAGAGCGCTGTCCAGGAACCAATCTTGTGAAGCCCCTCAGCGACCCTGAGTCATGATTAGGCCACTGAGCACCCACTCCAGGGCCATGAGCCTGCTCCTGCGGGACCACAGTGTCTACAGGACAGAGGACAGGTCCTGAGCAGCGCTCGACGAACTCTGCCATCCTCACCATGTCGCCCAGGGCTGACTCAGCTACCTTCCTGTGCCTTTATTGAACTCCAATTCTTTCAGGTTGAATCGTCAGCAGGAATCCGAGCGTTATCTATTGAATTTTAGCAGAGAGCAATTTCCCTGACATGAACTGTTTATTCAGGTTTAGTTCATCCTTCCCTCTCTTTTAGTCTATTAGCCAAAGCATCATTAAAAAAGAAACATTGCAGAACACTGAGGGTGCTACTTGCCTTAAAAGTTTCCCTCCAAGGCATGGACATAGGTGTGCTTCAGTGCTGTTGAAAGCATTGTAGCCCACACGAACCGTGGTCGGGGATGGGGACCGGTTCCCATATTTCCAGACGCACTCAAAATGCTGGAGTGGTGTTGGATACATCGTCCCGGAAACTGTGGTCTGGCCTCCAATGACTTGGATGGAACGAGGAGGAGGACTGTGTGATTTGATAACACCATGGCTACAACGTGGTTTAAACCCATAAGCCTGATGCATGCCGGGCCAGAAATAAAAAGGATCTGAGCGTTACATCCTCCTAAGTGGATTCTTTCATAGAGCAATGTTGGAGGAGAGTCTAGCCCCCAGTGCTTAACTTTGCAATTCAAAAGAGTTGTGGCTTTGCTTCCCTTATATAACACGGGCAGCTTTTCATTATGTTTATTTGATGCAGTGTTATTGAGGCAATATTTCATATGAATAATTCATCTCTACTCCAACTTTATCTAGCAAAGTCAAAAAGCAGAATCCTAAATTTCAAAATAGATCAAAGAGTTTTTAAAATAAAATGGAAACGTCTTCGTTGCTGCCCTCTGCATCCCCTGCCTTGTCTGTGCATTAAGCAAGCACTTACTATGGGCGGTTGGAGGCTGGAGTTATTAAGTGTTCACGGCTCTCCCTGCATTTTCTCTGTGAAGATGAATTTTAGTATCCCACTTTCACACTGTTTCTTCTTGTTCTTTTCCAGAAATGGGGTTTTACATATTTTTGCCTTGGCGGTACGCGCCTGACTTCCTGAGATGACCCCGGCCCTGATTGCCTTCTGTTCCACTGGGCAGTCTGATGGACGCAGCAGGCTGTGGTGAATAAGAGAGAGCCATTACACGTGGTTGCTTGAGACCGCCAGCTGCCTGGGGACGCCTCGTCACAGCCTCTCCATTGTGGTTATCCTGCTTTCAGATCTTACCAAGTCATGCAAGAAAGTTGCCCTTCAGAATGATTGACGTCCAAAGAATCGCCCGGGCTTCATCCAGACACGGGAGCCGTAAATGAGCGGAGTAGCCAGTGAGAAAAATTAAGCACAGAGAAAAAAAAATATTCAGAGTCACTGAATCATACTTAAGCACACTTTCTTATAAAAATGGTTTTAGGTCAATGGGAGAAAACAAAAACAGTTAAAAGATCTTGAAATCCATCAAAAAATGCTGGCTTCAAACATGACTGTGTTGGAAGGTGCCTCAGAGGCATTGGCATGAGCGGAACATCCTCTTTCCTGGCTGAGGCAAGCGAGCATTTGGGGAAGGAGACGACGGAGACAACAGCGCAGGAAAGATGTCAGAAGAGCCCAGCCTCCGTTCCTGGCTGGCCACTTCCTTGCAACGGGGCTGCTGTGGCTTGGATATGGTTTTCCCCATCCAAATTCATACTGAAACTTGATCCCAAGGTGGCAGTGTTGGCAGGTATTGGGGTCAGGAGGACAGTTCCCTCATCTGTGACTCAGTACAGTTCTTCAAGCAGTGTGAGTTCTGGCTCTGAGGAGACTGAATCAGTTCCACTGGGAATACATTAGTTCCCGTAAGAGTGGGTTGTTATAAAGCCAGGATGCCCCCTGGGTCTCACCTCTTCACACATGTCTGCCTCCCCTTGACCTTCTCCATGTGTTATGACATAGCAGGAGAGCCCTTGCCAGACGCCAGAGTGTGCCCTTGAACTTCCCAGCCTGCAGAGCCATGACCTAAATAAACCTCTTTTCTATGTAAATTACCCAGTCTCAGGTATTCTGCTAGAGCAACACAAAACAAACTAGGACAAGGGCCTTGGGCAAATCCTGTGCATTTCTGGATCTCTGTAATAGACTAATACTATCCTCTTTGTTGCTGGAAAATGTAAATATGTTTGTAAAGTGTCTAGGACGCGGTAGGAAGTGGTGACTGTTACTCGGCAACCTTGAATCGGAACTTTCTCTCGAGCATTACGTAACGATGCTGCAGCGTTCTCTACTGACACTGCTCACCACTGCACGTTATAGACAAAAGTCCTCACACCAGCAATACCCCCCTCCAGCTGCTCCATTTCTGAGGACACTGCTCATAGCCAGTTCTACTCTCGCCTTTCCTCGTAGAGGCAGAGCCTGATCCAAGTGGAGGCCTGAAATGCCTCACCTAACTTATCCACATTCTCCTGCCACTAAGCATACACGAGAGCTGTGACGGGTGTGGGGGTGATTCCCCCCACCCCTGTAAAATAAAGAGGAATGGGAGGCAAAAACCTCCTCCACTCTTGCCCCTCTCTGTCACCTAAGGCTGTCTATCCTTAGGCCTGCCGCAGCCCTCATAAGTCTTGGGGAGAGAGTCAGGCCAGACTCTGACCTGGCGGCTCCCGTGGCTGAGCTACTGAATGAGCCCGAAAACGACCGGGCGCCAGACTTCTGGCCACATGAGAGGATGCAGAGCTTTTGTCGTCATTCAAGCTGCCAAGTACAGCCCTTGCTCCCTCGTCTCCCAGCACGTGAAGGGACCCTTTCCACTCCATGCCTGAGTCGCCGGGCAGGCATACACAGATGTGGTCCGTCCTTCTGAATACACTAGCTAGCTCATTTTCAGAGCGGCTGAGGCTCATCCAATGTCACACAGCCAAGAAAGGCCACAAAGGCTGAAACCAGGGCCGTCTCTTCACACTGTTCCACCCAAGTGGCTGCTAGCCAGGCGCATGGGAAATATTCTGAGGAGGCGAAGGCGCTTTCTTGCTTTCTGTCTGGTTTGTGATGTGGGCTGCATCATCCCACATCCCCCGAGTGCTGACCGCCTGAGTACTCTCATGTTATAAGCCTTTCACTCCTTCTTCCCCCTCCCCACGAGGATTTGCCCATTCAGGGTTCTACTGGCTCAGGAAGCCAATATGTTCTCTGAGGTTAAAGCGAGTCAAGGGCATTTCTTTCAACGGATGGTAGGTTGGAGAGACACATCCACAGAAGTGCTCATTCCTCCAGTGGACCAGAAGGGAGGTGGTCCTTCCCTAGCACAAGGTCAGATGCTTCCTCATGCACAAGGGCCAGTTGTGCCCATGAAACTAGCTAGCTGGGATCTGAGCATAGTTAGGATTGATGTATGACAGAGGCAGGTACTTGTTAAGGACCTCATTTACTGTGCTGACAGGATTCTAGTCGCTAGGGGTGTAGCACTGAACAAAACGCACACATTCCCTCCCTTGATGAAATTTAATTTCTCGTTGGGGGAGATAATTAATCCATCAACCCGTAGTCTATCAAGTGGTAAAAATGCTAGAAAGAAAAATAAAGTCAGGCAAAGAAGATAGATGGTGGGGTAGACTGTCTCATCAAGCATGGTCAGGATACACCAAACAAGGAAAGAAGTGATGTTCACAGCACAATAATATAAACTTCATGGGAGAAAAAAAGTGGCATGGGAAAAGAGAGGTAAAGGAAACTGGGAGTAAGCAAATACCCTCTTCTTACAAAGTGAAAAATCGGGAATACTGCTGCGTCTTGATTGAACAAAAAAAGAGAAGGTTGACCATCTCAGTTAAAGTTCCAAAGATGTTCAGTGGAAAAACAAAGTTTTAAGAGAGGAGAGAGGAGGAGAAGAGACAGCGTCAGCAAGCTAAGTCTTCATCTTTCATTTCTGGGCGTCAGTAGAAAGTACAACATCGGCAAAACAGGTTGTGTCTCACCTGCTCACTTTCCCTGACCGTCGGTCGCTGCCTGGGGCTCTCCCGAGTGGAAGCCCACATACAAGGCCCAGCTCATTGCGACCGTGGACTAGATCGATGAGTGCGGTCTGCCACAGGTGCATAAAGGATCGGCAACCCCATGTACGTCGCCCACCCTTGCAGCAACACTGGTCATCCAGATATGGGACGGCCAAGAGCCAGGAAAGGGTCTTGACAGCCACAAGAATGGGTTACATCAGAACAAAGAAACAGAAACGCCATGGTGAGGGGCGTAGAGCAAGATGAAGGCTTATGTCATGCCTGCTGTTTGGATTGACAACATTCTGAAATGCACACAGGAGATGAGCTGTAGAGAAGACTGACAGAAGGGGGTCAGCTTTATGTCTCTCATGCATGAGCGGGGCACCTTAGGCTTCAAACCCTGCCTTTCCCAAGTCTTACAGAGAAATGTAAGCACGAAGTTTTCAAGACATGTGCCTTCCTTGGCTGGGTGGTATCCAGTGACTCATTTAAAGTCAGTGAGTGTATTTGGGGTATCGGAAACCTTTGGTGGAGAAAACCTACTGTTGGCGCAATAAAGCCCTCCCTGCTGTACCAATTACCTAAACAGAGGAAGCCGAGCTCACCCGGTCCCAGCTGCACAATCACGGCCAATTCCTGGGAACACAAACAAAGCTTGAAATCCTGGCTCTAATTAAATCGTGTGGAGCTGGTGACTTTGCTGGCCTCCTGCTCGGCAGCAAACCACGTGGAACCCTGAGCGGCCCCCCTGGTGGCTAATGTCTCTAATAAAGACACAACCCCAGCCTGCGTTTGTGCTCCCCAGGCCTGGCACCAAGCGCAGGGGACAAGAGCACTTGCAGGTATCAGAGGCGCACAGCTAGGCGCTCACGAGGCCAAGCAAGAAGGCGGCCCTATGTACCTTCGGCACCCCGAGTTCCTCCCCCCTTTACAAAGGGCCCGCCCTGGAGGTCTCAGGCACACCCCAGCTCTTGATGCCCTTCTTCATCTGTTCAAACAACGTCCTGCCCAGCAGTGTGCCCGGTGACGGTGGCCCAGTATCCCCCAATCCCCGCACTCCAGGGCGCACCAGTAGCCAGGACCCCAACACGGCCAGGTTTGTTTCATCCGGCACGGGTTGCTTCCCAAGTGTCAGACGGGTGCCCAGTGCTGAGGCTCTCACGGCCGAGTGGGATGACCAGAGGAGCCCTGACCCCAAACACCGACCCCACTTGTCCAGAACTCCTAAAACTCTAAAATGAGAGACTCATGCCTCCAGAGTCCTTATTAAACACCCTTCAGAGATGGCTTGGAAGAGTCATCCGCCATGAACACCCTAGTACAACCTGTCTCCAGATGAGCGCCTACTGTGTGCCAAGAGCTGTGGGAGGTGCATTATTTGGGTTCAATCATCCTCCAAACATCCCGGTAAGGCTGCTCATTCGTGACACATGCGTGCAATCCCCCGTACACGCATTCGGCATGCATCGAGGACGTGCTACGCACGGCATGTGTGCTCCCCACTGAGGAGCTCGGCATGCAGCAGGGAAAGGTGAGTCGCATGCATCTCTGAGCAACGTTGAGCAGCAGCCAGGTGATGCCCACGTTCGACAAATTCGAGACCACGCGCAGGGAGCTGCCCCCACGACACAGGCACAAACGCCGCGCTTGGGGGCTGGAGGCACCAAAGAGCAGGGAGGGCATTCCAGGCTGGGACCTCACTGGCCCTCCCCACGCTTCCATTCAGCACAGATGGACTCGCCTATGCCAGAAACGATTCCAGACCAGCGGGCGCTTGGGACGTGTGTTCAGGTGCCAGGTTAACAGGGTGCACACGGAGAGACCCATAGCCATCCGTGAGTACGGCACCAAAGGGAGAAACAGTATAACAGAAGGGTCGGGTGCATCCGGGAGAGAGTTTAGAGCTGATTCTACCATCAAGAGGGAGCCCTAGGAGGGTTAGAGCGGGGAGTGTATGTGGTCATGACTCTGCTTTGTAAAGACTAACTTGGCACAATACACAAAAGAACAAAACGAAACGAAACACGGTATGGGACCACTGAGGGAATTAGCAAGTGCTCCAAGGGGGAGAAGGGCGTGAGCTGGAACACATAATAGTGGAAACACAACCGGGAAGGATGCTGGCTCTAACAGGCTCTGAACAGGCAGCACAAGCGCCAGAAGCCCAAATCCAGGGCTGTATTCCTATCGAGCGGATTGCGCAGTGCCTGGTGCCACAGACACAGGATAAATGTTGGAGTGTGCGTAAGTGGATGAGGGCAGACAGGTGGGAGCCAAAGATGACTGATCTGGGCTAGGTGTCTGTGAACACTTCTGGAACAGGTTGGGGAAGACCGAGCACCATGGCTCTATGCTGTGAACCGAGGGAGCGGGAGGTTAGGCCATACTTGGGGACACTGGGCTGGGGACAGCACAGGGGCTGGGAGCTTGGCAAGGCCAAGACAGGAACAAAGGAGGCAGCAAGGACCTCGGCCTCGGGACAGGTTCCAGACTGGATAGCTGTGGCTTCGGGGATAGCTGACCCCAAGGGTTGTTTGGTGTGCAGGTGGCTGACATGCATTGTGTCAGGACAGGCCCAGATGGGATTTGCAGTCACAGAGAATTTCATCGGGACCTGGCAAGATGCTGGTGATGCCACAACTGGGTCACATCATTAGAATATTCGAGGTCTAGATTTGCTCATTAATAAATAATCTTCCCAATAGTCCTTTAGAGGATGGACAAGATGACAGCTGTCCATCAAAGAGCAACTGTCCACTCCTCGAGACATGCCGTGATGAGCTGCTGCTGAGAAGGGAAGACTCCCTGTGACTGAGTCCTGGTGACAGGATGAGAGTAGAAACCACTGGTGCTGCTTCTAGCCAGGGTTTGCAGGGTGCAGGTGGACCCTCTCGGCGTGCCTTCCCCAACCAGCCAGCAGCATGCAGAGAAGCTTGGGGTCTTGGGGGAGGGACAGCCCCACAGGTAAGGGCTGGCTCACAAACCATCCCATGGAGGAAATTCCCAAGACCAGAGCTTGGGCAGAGGGTCATGGGAATAAGAAATTAGTCCCCAGGGGCAGGGGGTGAACCATGGACATTTTGCAATCTGTTTCTTGGGCAGGAGGCCTCGTGCCCACCAGGAAAAGCAAGGGTTACAAGACAGTAACAGGTGTGGCGTGTGGTTCCCATAGCTCATGATAAGTGCTCAGTAAACATCAGCCAGGAAAAGGAAAGAAGAAAGAAACAGACTCAAGAAGTGGAGCGAGACCCTAACTCACAGCTCCCAGGAGCTCAAGGTCAGGGCAGCTGTCAGCCTTCCCTTAGGGCCTGAGGTGCTCGGGGTCAAGGCTTCCTGCAGCCTTCCTTACCTACCTCCTGAGGAACTTGAGGTCGTGGCTCCCTGCAGCCTTCCTTACCTTTATCTCCTGAGAAGTTCAGGGTCAAGACTCCCTCCAGCCTTCCTTACCTTTGGTTCCTGAGGTGCCGGTTCTAACAGTAGAAGCAGAGAAATGTTTTCTCATCGAAAGCAAGGGACAATCTTTTTTTTTAATTTTTATTATAA